>JANIPN010090915.1:0-41752 GCA_027478595.1 Erythroxylum anguifugum
CGGAGGTTAGATGGGGTTGAGGTTTGAAGGGGTGGAGGTTTGGGTTGGGTTGGGAGGCTGGTGGGAGGAAAGGGGTTGGGATGGTTGGTGGTTTGGCGCATTGTATAGTGGTGGTGGTGATTGATGGGGGGATATGGGAGACTTACCGATGAGAGCTGGGTCGGCGTTGGAGGACTTGGCCAGGGACTCTACCGACACGGGCTCCGGGCTTTCGGCGATGAGAGACAGGAGGTTCAGGTCGTTTGCAACGCGTGTCATGATAGGGAGAACAGGCTGTGGTGCTGTAAGCAAAGAGGCAGTGATAGCTGTGAATGATAGCTGGTGACTTACGGCATCCAAGAATCTGTACATGGTAAGTCTTTCATCCTCGATGCGGGCCGAGAGATCTCGGGCAGCCCGCCAGAGACGGACGCGCTGGGCCTTGTCGGTTGGCGTTGGGATCGATTCGAGCTGCTTGATGGCTGCAGTAATCTCGGATTCGGACATTGTTAAATATGGTACAAGTACTTTGCAAGAGTTCTTTCTGCTTTGATACTCAGATCGTGTGACTTAAAAGGGCAAATTGAATGCTCTTAGTTGCATACGAAGCTTTTACAGTAGTGATTACTTTCAGCTCTTATATATACCTGATGCCCACCAGCTTGAATATTCAGGCTGCAGGGCAGCTGTCTGGATCCCGGTGCCTTTCTGCCGTCGGTGCCGAGTCTTTGTTGTCTTATCTGATCCTCGACCCAAAGCAATCTCACCAATCGTGATGGGGAATTGTCCTGTTAGTATGCTGCCTAAAACGTTTTTTATCCAAGATTAGACCGTTTAGAGCAACCAACACGAGCTTCGTTCTCTCGGCTTTGCGAATTCCGAGTTATGATTGTACCCGCTGGTTGTACCAGTCCAATTCCAGCGCCCGGCCATCTAGAATTCCGACGGTTCACCGTCAATTGACCAACTAACATGTGATACGGGTCATGTATTTGGGCGTTTACCGTAAATGCTGTTCTCCTGCTGCCTGGGAGGATTGTTGGTGTTTTGCTCTTATTCGCGCCATCTCCGAGGTCGGGACTATGTTTCTCGGGCTTTCGTCGGCTTTACCAAACAGTGGGATGTTGGCTCGGAGATCCGGGAACATTGAAAACAAAGCGATAACAAGCCCCTTGCGAGAGTACAGCTGGGAAGTTGTACCGAGGAACTGCATATTTAAAAAAGTCTTTCTTGATCTTGAAGAAGCATACTATGTACATGAATTATTTGCGCCATATCGCTTTAGCAACTTTAACCCAGGTTTGTCAATAGCAGTCCCGCTGAAACCCTTAGCGCAAGAGAAAGCCAAGGCGTTGAATGCGACGCTACAAGCCTTGTGGCTACGCCTGTGCCACAATTGCAGTGCATTGGAGGGATTCGCACGACAGCGGAAGGATTATTGGTGACAGCTGGATGGTCTCCCACTCTCCCTGAAACAATTGTAAGGCGGCCAGGCTGACACCAGCAAGGAAATTAAAAATTAACTGTGCTTACAGCTGATCTATACATTCGGAGATTTCCGAGGCCATAAGCAAAACAGGGTCAGCAGCTTGTTCGAAATTTCAATAAGTTTGTTTGCCATTATTCGAACTCCCTAGCACGCAACAGGTATCTCATAGCAATGGTTTTGAAGGTATGAATTATATTACATATGTTTGGTTGTGGCTTTCGCCGTCTATTTTCGTAGGCGTCGATGTTTCGCCTTTCGCTCTCATGTATCGTACAGTGTGCTATTATGCGCTCTATGCCATAACGCCATGGGTATCATTTGCTGCCCCCCCAAAATCAAAATACCCCGTCGGAATATAGTTGCATATCCACAGAAGCCACTCGTTCCTCCGCTGCCTTCCTGAAAGAATGATGCTTTTTGTCGGTTATGATGTTACCGTGGCTATGCAAATTGTTAAGAAGCTCGTTGGCTTTAGCTTCCTAGATACCACTAAATGACAACGATATTTCAGAGTACCCATGATGATTCCGAAACGTCCAAAAAATTCTTAAGTTACGGATAGCCGTTAGGTGTATTGAGATGAATCATTGCATGATCGAATTTGTGGTGTAGGAAGTAGTATCAAGCAGGAAGATTTCGAGGCCTTGGTCATGATCCATAAAGTTCTGAGACTTGTGGCCTGGTGGGAGGTTTTGGAGGCGGCTTAATAACCGCTCTAGCTGGGTGCATGATCGGTAAGTCGGCATAAGAATCCGCATCACCACTGGACTTCCCCGATGGAGTAGCCGCGTAGATCGCAACGTGGTTGCCCCAAGCGTGCTGTGCGCCGGCAGGAAGGTCATTCAGCGGGTAGTGCCCGCTACTCATGCTGCCACCCTTCTTCGTGTTGGTACGTCCACGAGAATGGTGCGGCTTGTAGGAGGGTATCTTGACGTCTCCGTTACTCGAAGTCCCATCTGTCGCTCGACGCTCTGTTCTTTTCCTTCGGTTCCAGATCCAGAGCGAGCGCAGAATCGGTAAAGAGGCTGATATCACGGCTACGCATGGTTCGATAGCAGTCCAGATACCCCCATCCACAAAAGTCCCTATAGCTTGTTAGTTGTTGCTTTATATGTAGGAGATGTAGGCCGAACTTACAAGTAATGTCGCGAGGCGGAAACGGGATTTGCGCAATGAAAACAAGGCGAATGATGGAGACAATGACGACACTTCGGTTGTTAGCTAGGTTCTGCGGTCCGGCAAAGATAGACTTACAAGCTTCCAAGTAGAAAAACTCCTGATAGGGCAATTTTGTGTCTCTTCTCTATCTCCAAGGACCAGATCATGGGGAGCGGTAGCAACAGAATGGTTGTATTGAAGACCACGTTGGGTATACCTGATCCTTGATAGAACGCGGCAAAATTGATACAAGTGCCATCCACATTGCGATCCCAAAGTGCCTGTACGGGCACACACTCCGCAAAGACCACGATCTGAATAGCAATGAACCACAAGGTTACCAACGCAAAGACCACTCGCAGCGCTATGAGGAACTTCTTTTCCTTGAATATCCGGGAATAGAAGAGGAGGATCGAGTATTTCGCAAGCGTGATCGCAAACGTGTAGAGAGTTGAGAACGCATATCTGGCCAAAGTTAGCAACGCCCAACCGCCACAGTTGACTGGTAGCTTACAGAAGCTGGAACCACTCCACCGCCATCTCCATCCTAAGCTCGAACTGCTCCGCAATCGACGGACCTCCTATAGCGTTCATATGTCTACCAAACCCGTCCGACACAGCTATGACTCCGTCAGTTTCCGCCAATGTCCAGCCAATTGCTCCAACACTCACCTATGAGCATTGATATACACGGTCCCCATGACAGTATCAACGCCACCAATATCGTCCAGTCGTCCCACCACAGCCCAGCTTGTGACAGCCTTCGCGCCAGAAACCTCAGTCCCACCACTACTCCCGACAGCGCCATCAACATGATAGAAACAGCCGTAATCCGCGGTGCATGTGAAGCGGTGACATCGTAGCCTGGCTCCGAAGTATCGGACATAATAGCCTCAAGTCCCGCTCTGGCAGCCATGATTGCGGATGCTTTAGGGAACCGGCCCTAGATGCCACAATATATGATTTTAGCAGAGGGCCGGTTCGGTCAACGTCGAAGAGATCGAGAGTTCAATGCACCCCACGTTCCAGCGACTGTGCCATGTCCCGAAATCTGAGCTGTTCCTAGAGGTTTGAGAAAGGCAAGGAAGGAAGGAAGTGTGAAGGAGGAGAGGAAGCGTAGCCTGGAAGGGTACGTAGTCTACATGTACCCTGGGGCATATGTCTCCGCACTCCACACCAAACAGCAAAGAGCAAACTCCACGGGTACAATACGTAGTAGGAGCATCGGAGGCGAACGAACGTTGGGAACGCTTGGCCAGCAACAAGCAGCAAACGGAAGGGTCGTGGAAATGAGTGGTGGTGTGCAGGCAGACTGGCAGACTGGCAGGGTACGGTGCAGCGAAAGTCGTTGGCCAAGGGGGGGTGTGTCGAACAAGGTGGGCCTGTCACGGCACGCGGGAGAGGGGGGACGACGGGCTTGACGGAACTGGGTGGGGGAAGGGAGCGTTAGTCGTTAGTAACTTAGATTGCATGGCAAACGGCGACAAAATCACTTTAGATTGCCCGAAGCGGTTTGGCGGCCCGACGCGCTTGCGCGACTTGCGGTGATCAGGCATTATGCTGGCGAAAAAATAAACCACCCCTCCCGCTGCCGGGGGGCCCTTCTGCCCTTCTAACCAGAGTTCCAGAGGGACCAGCCACGGCAGACTCGTGCTAGCAACGCCACTTGGGGAAAGGATCAAAGGATCCCAAGAAACACCAGTTTTGCTCGATGTGACCACATGCTCGCATCCATCGCCCGGCCGTTTTCTCCTGTTAATTGGCCGCGAGTCTGCTTCGTCTTGTGGATTGCCAGAGTCAGGATTTTCTACCTATTCTTGTTCCTGAATCCAAAAAGACTTCGGGGATTGCGTTTATCGAACTTTGTCACCGACAGTGTTTCATCAGACGACTAGGGGGGGCCTCAGCCAGGTACGAAGCACGGAGCTGATAGCCCTATAGGTGCCATCACGCCTCATTTCGGTCTCCAAATTGTGGCGGAGATTTCTGGGTTGGGGGCACGCAAAATAGCAGCATTATCGCGTGGTTGGTGGGGACCAGAGGACTTCTAGTCACGTACTGGCACCGGGTCGGTGCCCTCCGTCCGCGTGTGCAGACCCAGAGTATAATAATATCAGCACCTACGTGAAGGCCATACTAAGTAGGCGAGCATTGTTCGCTAGCCAAGTCCAATTTGATCAGGGGGCCACATTACCGAATCTACTTCCGGTTCTGCAATGGTTGTACTTTTCACAATAATCCGTATACTTCGTACTTCACTAACTTCTCGGAACCTCTGTAGCGCCTCAATCATCGAGTGCACAATGTATAGAAGGAAGGAAGATGTTCCATGTCTCCACGCTTTAGCGGTGATGGATGATGGATCCAAGCATCGAAGGATTGATTCCCTTGGCAGGTTATTACGCTACGTCTTAGGAGTTGCTACGCTTGCGAACAGCCGGCAATGATTGACTGCTAAATCGGCCCTTTCGGTCTACTTCGCTGCGTTGTCGCCGTTGTCTTCCAGAACACCAGGAGCAACTACAGGCGACAGAAAGTTTGTGGTTGTACTCTAGACTCCGTGTTTTCTTTACGAACAAATAGTCTCCAGATTTTCGACGAACATAGCCAGAAGAGTACTCCATAAAGCACATTGGCTCGGTTCGTTAAGCCGGATTTCGCCACAGCAGGAGATTGCCCCCGATCGAGAAGTGTTTCAGGTCAATGTTTAAAATAAGTCCGTATTTTGGCTTTTGCGGGCATAAGAGCCTAAATTTGCGATTTTCACTTTAACTAGACGTATGAGTCGAGGAAACAGTCGGTTCGCCATTCTTGCGACTCGTAAGGGCCAGTTCCCTACGCTGGACCAGTCTCGATAGTTCATTGGACTCGGCCACGCGAGGCACTGACGATCAAACACTGGCGCGCCCCGCCTGGAAAGACGATCGATGCCCCATTCGTTCAATGCCGCTACTATTCTTGACTGTGCATTTCGGACATTAACGTCATTGGTCCTCAGAAGTGCCCCCCGGGGGAAAAAACTTCTCCGTTCTCCATCAACTATCTTTTACTATCTCGCGTGGTACTGAAAGACCCTGTTGGAATCTGTAACAGTGGCCATTTACGCCGTCGTTCGTTGATATTTTGCTAGTACACACTATCGTCCCACGTACTATTTTTGCGTTTTATAAATGTGAACACACGGTGAACAGGAGAATTTGAGAACCTCGGAGAAATTCCTTTGTGTCTCTTGAACTGACGTGATGTATTGGAGTCGGGGCGAGACGATCAAAACTAATTGAACAACTCCGAACCGCCCTTTGAGATGTCGGCAGGAGGCCCAATAATGATTAATAGGGCCTCAAACACATTCACCGTCCCATCCGAGATATGTGTTATAATATTCTTACTTTGTCAAGGTCTACGAAGGTCTAGGATTCAGAGAAACAAGCACCACCATTTCACGTGCGAGCACGTTGTAGGCTTGTTAGGAAGAGGACATTATTATCGTTTACATTTGGATTTAAAGGTGGCGGTCCCTGGACCAGATGTCCATCAAATTGCTAGGCGCCCGCAATTTCGAGGCTTCCAGCCAACCGCAAGGTGGCTTTCTGGGGGCTTGAGTCTACCATGTAAAGATATTTCTACGGCCTCCTGCCTAAATCCTTTGGCGGCCCGCTCGCAATACGCTGCCACGACGTCCCTCAAGGGCCAAATATACAGTGCTTCCATATAATAGATCCAGGATCTCATCGTCGATACCCCATACATGAAGCGTCCCAAACCGTCCCGTGCCGGAAGTAGATAGCCAAAAGGCCGGCACCAACAATATCCTGCATGCCAGATCGTCCAGACCGATGGCCCGTACCGTGCACGATACTTGCTCGTACAGGGTACATAGAGAGCATGACGAATACGCACGCAACTGGAGCGCACCCAGGAGTAACTGGTACCTCAAAAGGACATTTTGCCACCCGTACTGTCGCCAATCTGTGTGTATGGGCGGCCCGCTGGACACTTAGATCAGACGTCAAACGCAGCGGCCGAACTCCGGCCGCAGCATTATTCATCGTATCTGCTTGCGAATCCTTGCGTCCTCTTGTATCCCGTCAAGCGCTACGAGCGGTCGCAACAACAACCTTTGATACTTACAGATTCTTAGTACCCCGAATGAAAGCAAAAAAAGTAAACATCATCCAGATACCCTGAAAATTCGGTGCAACGGGCGAGCCTTGCAAGAAGTGATCCATTATTGACGTAGATGACGGAATCAACACCCTTCGTCCTCCATCCTCCATCCTGCCTCTTGCGCGTTCTGCTTGTTGCAACCTTTTGGTCCCACGCGGGCTATCTCCAAAACTTTTCACTTGCCGAAGAACATACCAGGTCAAAGACAACAAACAAAAAGAAAAAACCACTCTGCATCGATAGTTCACTTCTTCAATTTGGTTTGTCAATTAGTGTCCACACTCGCATGAAAGTACTGCTACTGCTGGGTGCAGATGGTGGTGCCAGCCATAGTGAACCTGCAACCCTCCTGCATGAGATCAACCCCCTATCACACTGAACCGAGGCGTGAGGGTGTCTACAAAGAACGAATTATGTTTCCTGCTCGTCAATCAACGCGACCGAGTACTTCCGGCCTCTCTTTTGTCCAGTACGGGTCCAGAATTGCCCCCCAAACCATCAATCAATCTTAGTTGTCGGTGGGATTTCACTTTGCTTATTCACAAATTGTGCGTATACAGTCACTGCCAGGTGTCTTGGCACGCTCCTTCCTTCACGAGACTTTACCTCTCTCACAAGCTTAGAGGGCAAGGCTAATCGATACAAGCAACTTGGCCAGTCTCAGACATTTCATTGTTACTAAGATATCCCTCATAGGAAAATATTCTCCGCTCTTACCTGCGCTCTCTCTTCATGGTCGAGAGAGATACTTCGCAGAGTGGTATCTGGTTTTCTCTGCAAATCCCAGTAACAAACTTTACGATGCCCGTCTATAGCGGCAAAGGTTAAAGCCCACCTGTCTGCTTAAAGTCTTTGCCACCTCTGCTCAACTGTTATGCTCTATGTCTAAGCCATCGAGCACAGGAATGCACAAAGGCTCCACGTATGCCCGTAGGGTTTATGCGCCAGTGCACTGGGCGCTGCAAGAGCTCACTTTGCCACAGAGTGTAGGCAATCCCTAACACACGGGCCTCCAATTCTAAGTCTCTCAAGGAGGGTACAATATGAGGTCCCTAAGGGTGTGGTGCATGAGAGTTCTGTCAAAGTCTTTACGCTGCATAGTGATGCGTCGGCGCCGAAAGGTGCGCGTTGTCGTTGCGTGGAAACGAAAGCTGTGTGTGTGCGTGCGTGTATGTATGCTGGCAAGGCTATGTCCAGATCTTCAACACAACGACTATCAATGTCACGCCTCCAGAGCACACGGGCGCAGAGTCTGCTGACTCTATAGGCGTATATCGAAAATAGGTGAGACGCTGAAACCGGATTGCTGGCCATTTCTGGTGCCAGGTTATGCAGTTCACACGGAAGAGTAGACTGCTGAGTGCGCTCTATAGGGCGGTTGGTTGCATCCACGCGTCATCATGCCTCAATTGGTACACTGGGGAAGTATGCCGGCGTGATAGAGGTGGGTTGATAGAAGTTTAGATCCCTACGGGTCTCTAGCCTTACGATGTGATTTGATACTTCTATCAAAGGTTGATGGTGTGCCGGTTCTGCAACTCGTCCCGCTTGTCTGGACATAGAGTCTGGAGGTAAGAGTTGACTGAGCAATCATTTGGGCTGTAGGTGTCCCATCTTCTCCACTGCAGATATACTTTTGTATGTTACAACGAGGCGTTATCCGACCTTCATGCCAAACCCCTATCATTGGAAAGATGCCGACCATCTTGCAACCACGATCGTGTCCTGAAACCGGCAGTGAAGATCATATCACCACATCTCTTTGAAACGTTGTTCTAGAAGCTGCGCAAGGGCGCTTTGGGGCTTATCGACTGGTCGGCCTTGATGTTCAATCGGTCTGAGCCCATCGGAATTGAGCCTCGTTGCAACCTGTTTTCATCAAGCTTTCCATTCTCAAACAGGAGGCTCACATCGCTTAGATCGTCTACATGAATACGAGAATAGTCGCTTGCGACATGGCAATTGCTCACGCGACCCTGTTTTGAGCCTTCAAGGATCTACTTGTGCTGTTTCAGATGCTCGTAAATATACTCACGTAGGGAGTGCCTCACGCATGGTTTATTGCTCAAAACAGGATATCACACAAACTGTCAATTTTCGCGCATAAACCCAATCGAATTTGACTCGCAAGCTTTACTAATAGACTTTCTCAAACGCAAACTCGGTTATGACTGATTACTACTATCACGAACGACATTCTGGTCGGAAGGGTGATATGTGACCCAAAAAGAAAAAGAAAAAAATTGAGGATAGTGGTCATTGTAACACTACCTCAGACGCGTCTACGCATTCCTTTCGCTCCTATTAGCACCTGTGCATGTATCTTCGTTTTGGGACCTTACCAATCCAACGTCGATTACTCGCCTGGGTTGATGTGCTCAGTTTGGGGTTCGTCGACAGGGCGATCTAGGACTAACTGGCCGGACTTATGGTCATCATCGGGTTGGACTGGATCCGGGGTGGGTGGACGATTATCGTCAGCTCCAAGCTTCTCATGAGCTCCCTGCTCCTCGCCTTTTTCCTTGTGCTTTTCTTCCTCCTTGTGTTCTTCTTGTGCTTCCGGTTGGTGATCTTCCTGCTCACCACTTTCAAACCCTTGCTTGCTATCAGAGACCGAGAAGGCTGGATCCTGATCCTTGTTGTCACTCTGAGGGGCGCAATCCTCATCAGTTGGTGAGGAGGAAGCGTTATCTGGAATGGGTTCAGAGGTATCCGGACTCTCCATTTCCTGAAAATGTGGTTAGCATGTGGGTAGGCTGTGCATCTGGGATGGGCGTTCCACCTCGGATGATGATGATTCGCTAGACAAAGTCTGTCTGTCAGGCGAAAGGTCCTCGTTAGCCGATCGACCCTTCCTCTTGAGTGACCTATCGTTAGATGATGTTTCCTTCCGCTTAGGAACCTTTTTCCAAATCTGAGGCTGCTTTTTCGGTTTAGATCTGTCTGACTTTCTCATTAGACATAGCTTCCCTTCCTTGGTCTTACTCTTGTAGGTCTTGTTGTTGTCTTTCATTCGTTCATCCTTATGTTCTTCTTTCACTTTGCTTTTTCCCTGGGTATCGCGAGCTCCGAATAGGGGCATCGTGACCGAATTTTGTTCTCTTGCTTGTGATCAATTTACGTGCATAGAAGAATCGGTTCGAGGCTTTTGACTCCCTCACAATAGATGTCGCTTTTACGGGTCTAGTTTAGTATCTATTTCGTTTTCCGTCGTCCTATTTTTAGTTTCTTGCCATCGAAAATGTTGCTTGACCTTTACAGCGAATTACACCAGGACGCTGCCAGGACGTTGACGTTGCTTTTGCCTTTCCCGTTTTGATCCTCAGCTTTTCTTACCTGAATCGCGAAGAAGTTAAAGTTGAACGTGAGATTACAGAATGGGAAAGACAGATCCAGGTACTTTGGATTTGATAGTAGAGTTTGTTTGGGAGCGTCAGTTTTGAATACCTAACCACTGAAGGAATAGCTACATGTAGTAAAGTTTGGAGTGTTACTAGTATAGGTCAAATAACCAAGTTGATAGCTGATGGGCTGGGTTGTCAAAGGTAGGGAAAAAACGAGCCACCTTAGCACTTTTTATAACTTCTACCAACGTGAAGAACTTAATACTTCTTTAGTGACAAACTCTTCGCTAGAGAGGAGGACAATCCTATTCCTTAGAACCTGGAACGAGACTTGATGACTCAAGGATTAGGAAGAACCCAAAGGACGAGCGCGAGCGAAGGCGATGCTTACACCACTGTCCATTGCAGTAAAATGCTAGCTATTGTTACGTCTTCACTAAGGACCAACCATTCGTTCCAGACTCTGAAACTTCTATCAGAGTTAATATTCGATACATAGAGTACATTCACTCATCAAGTCTAGCGGTGACACAACCTGCCAGCCACAGTGCTACATCATTCACGGGTACTTCTTAATGAAAATTAGTGTCAAAATCATCTGTTTAAATTGAGCGACATAGATTAGTATCTAGTCCGACTCAGTCGCCACAAAGTCGCATAGGTCCATATTTTGTTACAATCCAAAGTCGCCATAACACCCATATCCTCCATAGGGTATCATTCGACTTCCCAAAGTCAGCCGACTCCATAACTAGCCTTTAATTCTATCCCATTGCTTTAAAAATCCAATTTAGATGAAGTTAGAAATACTGAAGAATAAAATGTTGTGTTGAAGTGATTATTAGGTTACCCTAATAACCCAGTAAGTGGTGCCAGTAGCTTACGCCACTGGGATGGCAATGCTCATAGATCCTGCAAATGTTGACACATTGTATATTGGGAGCGAAGTCCCTGTTCTCGCAATCTTCCTCACAGGTTGCCGAAGATCTGTTGTAATCATTAGCGGAAAAGGCATATACAAATCTACAACTACGAAGACAATCCGATACCATCTTAAGAAAGCATGAATGTGTTTGCGGGTTTGTAGTATAGATAATGAGCTTTGATAGGGACCACTTACCAGATATCGTAGGACCAGAAGCGTTGTCACTGTCCTCGAGGCGTCTCTTCTGCGCCTGAGATTGAATGTTGCCCAGAGTATATAGAATATGGGGATACGTTGGGTTGCCGAAAATCGTAACGCTCTCTATAGTCTTCCCTCTGAAATCATCCACTCTGTTAATTAACATCCATGCCAGACCGATTCCGTTCGGGCTGCCGATAAGTGCATGAGCGGCAGAGAGTTCATCAAAATCTTCCTCGGATTCTGGTTTGATGTTTGCACGAAAGGTCAATCCGGGATATGGGCCTAGACTGGTCTTTCTATCTTCTAGGATCTTCTTGACTATTTCCCGAGTAGATCTGTTATAGCACTGTTCGACCATCCAGTATTTGAGTTGGGTCCAGTCCTTGTTAGCCTCCTGGGCAACATGTTTCATTGCGAGATAGACAAAGTCGGAGCTTTTGTGGACTATACTCGCTGCAAGCGTAATTAGCTAGATAGACTACTAGAGGAAACAGTACACCGTACGATCCCATACTGGATATTCGGCGAACCTGACTTGCATAATGGCAAATTTGGCATCAAAATTAAATCTTAAGTGATATTCCGGATTTACCCATGTGTAGAGCAGGATCTCGATAGGTCGTCAGTATCTTCTGACACGTTGTAGTGTAATATCTACCTTAAAGCAATGCCAATGATACCAGCCCTGAGAGCGATGGATTCTCATTTTGTCCAGAACTTGAACTATCAATATGTTAGCCCTGATGTGATTATGGGCTGATGTAAGAAGGGACGTGCATGATTCTTCATTTACTTGTTCGTTCGGCCTAGTCCAAATTTCTTCGTAATGTGCTCCTGCGATATCTTCGTAGTTATTAAACTGTGCCGGCTCTCCTTGCTGTCCGGCAATCTTGTCCATGAGGGATCCACCTCTGCATTCGGCAGACGGATACGAGACTGTTGCCGGCCGATCGAAAGGACCAGTCCGAGGGGGGTCCGCCCTTTTGAACCCTTTTGTTCTGTCAGGGATATACAAAGCCTTATTTGGCCGATTGGAAACCGACGATTTCGCTACAGTCAAGTTTCTCTTGACCTTTGGTGCTAGGTCAACAACTTTGTATAGCACGCTGAAAGGTGCAACATGTTCTACAGAATCCCCGAAAATACGGGCACCGAAAACAGTCACAGAGCCAACTGTCCTACCTGGAAATGCCCTCTGCCGATCAGCAAGCAAATAACCACATGTCATACCCGTTGGTGTGCCCAGGAATACACGAGCAAAGGTCCCATCGCCAACTTCTCCTTGATCGGCTGACATTATCATTTCCCAACCAGGCCATCCTTCAACCTTACCGTTCGGAGACTTGGACTTTTGCATGACATCAAGGAGTCTCTTCTTGGTACTCTGATTACCGCATCCGTCTACTAGAAAGTACTCGAACCTAGGCTTCTGAATACCCTCAAGACTGGCGGCACGCTCCCAGGACAAGAAGACAATGTCGGAAAGCCTCGTGATTTTGTCTTCTTAAGTAAGTATGGCTGAGAGAATGGATTGAATGTAAATTAACTGCTGACCTGACGAGAGTTCACCCTGATTGACAGTATAGGTATGATCCATGACCATGATTCCCGCCGGGACATTGAACAGGAAATCCATCTGGGCAGGACCTTGGGATCCTTCAGCAGTAGGCTACTCCGTTAGTAGATTCCATCTGCAACTTGGTAGCATACATGGGCAATTGACCATTTCTTCCATCCATTACTAGGTAGATCGAGCTCCGACCGCAGCTCCTCTATAAATGGTAAACTAAGCTGGTTTACAAATCCGCCTTCTGCTTACCGAACTCCCCGGTTACATCATAATCCCGAATTAAGACCGTGTAGCCCGCCGCTTCGATATCTTCGTATTTCGTGAATGTTTGCGGCGATTGTTGTTGACAATCTATTCTAGCTAAAACGCTCTTTCCATTGTTCAGACATTTTTCGTAGGATACTTCCGGCCTAGGGGCCCTTCTAAGTACTTCTCCTGCAGTCTGATGAGTATACCCAGAAATAGGGGACGTGTAGTTTAGATCCTCAGTGGCTTCGCCCTAGGCTTACATTAGCCACTGACAGTGCACTAAACCTGGTATAAAATTAAAGAACATCTTACCACGGACAGTGCAGAGCTATCAATTGCAATGTGCGGTCTAGCAGATGTCGAAAGCAAATCATGGCTGTCCGGGATAGCCATTCCATAGGTACGCGCAATGGCCAGGGGCCAAAGGGTCAAAGCGTGTAGGCAAAACATGGTATACATCTTGAAAGGAAACAAGGGGTCCATAAGACGCGCTCCGAAACTACCGAAAGGTCACAGAAAGGGCAATTCAAGAGAATTTACCATGCAAGTCTCGAGTTGTCACGGACACGAGCACGCACAAGCTTTTTCCAGGAGATTGGGGAGCGGTCAAAGAACGAGGCAAAGTCAAAATGACTTGCGCACAAAGGTTCGACAATTGGTAGCGCGACAGGTTTCCAAATGCAAGCTTCCATGGTATTTACCTTGACCAGGCCGAAGAGCTGGAGCGGTGAAGTAAAGTTTGATGCAAACCTGTAGGCCGCAGGGGCCCCATTGCACTTTGCAAACAGGCCCATTCCTGATGCAAGTCAAATTGCTTTTTTGTCACGGAGAGCTTCACGGAGAGCTTCACGTTCGGAACATCGTCGGAAACCAAAATAAAGCCTGTTCTGATGGGCAAGCTATAAAAGTATCGAGCAGACCCTGCCCCCAAAAAAAGAATGTAGGGTCAAACAAACAACGAATGAAATGACATGAAATAATAACAGAACATGCGTGGCGCAAAACAATACTGAGTCAGGACATCGAAGATTACGTTGTCGCGGAACGGAACGGTGTAACAGTAAGCAATGCAGCTTTGACATCTGGGCAAGAAATCAAAGAACAGCCAGGATTTGCATCTCACAGGAGAGCCAAATAAACGAGAAGCCAAAGTTTGTGCTGAGGATGAAGAGCCATTGATGATCCAGCTCAGGCCTAAAAGTGCTCGAGTGCTCTCGACTGCGCGACACAGACTCTTTCTTGCCTTGGAGGTGCTCTACCGCGTGGGCACGGCCACCAAATATCAGATCGAAGTGGCTGCCCGACGTCCTTGCACTGCGTAGAGTTTTTGGTAAAGACGGGGGATCCAGCCTTACTTACATGCAAAACAATTTTGAGCCTCCTTTGTCCGCACGTACTACGCACCTAGATAGAGAGCATGCAAAACTCTATCTCCATGGTACGCCACACTATTTTTTGCCTGTCCGCTTTGGTCGAGTCTAACACCGGGCTCTTGGGCTCTTTTGTGGCTCTTTTGTGGCTCTTTTTCGCACGTTTGAGCCCAGTTATTCGGGCTCGGCAGTCTGCTCCACACCCAAGTTTTTAAAAAGAGCTGCTAATAATAATGTTAAATGATCATGGAGAGGCTCGACACCACTTCTTGTGCTCCAGAGTCCAGAGTCCAGAGACCAATGGCAATCGAATCAAATGCAGAGGCGCCCCCCAACTGCCCCATTTACCCCGCAAATCCGAGTAGCTATCTTAGGTAGTCTTTCCGCGATTGGCGTGCAGTATTAAAGTAACGGCGGCGGCTTGCTGTAACTACGATGTTAGGTGCTTCGTATGTGCCTCGGTGCCAGGGTGCCCAGAGCAGAGCCACGCCACTGCCAACCTCCAAGGCTCCGAAGCCACCGAAGAGACCTCGGCACCTACGAGCATCAAACCTACCAGCTCCCCCCGTAAGCTCCATGGACGCTGTCCCAACACTCGATTAGCACCCTGCTGACCAGAAGGGCCTTGATATTTCCTTCAGTTCATTCCGGACAGCTCTCCTTTGTGTTACGGTTCGATCCATAAAGTCTCGAGTGTTGTTTCCCTTCATCTCATCTACCCCACCTAGCTACTTTTAACGTGTGGGTCGGCTCAACATGCAAGGTATAGACGACGGCATTTACGTGAGACGTAAAGCTAATTGCGACTGTAGTTCCAATAACAGTTGCCGCTCCGGCAGCTTTGGCCTCCATGGCTTACTTGAATGCCAAAATGCAAGTCGGCCATGACATTGGCTTGATCTTCGGACTTATCAAAACCGGAGTCAAGGCAGCTCTAATGGAGCGGCGAGACCAAGTCAACCTGTTCTACCGGTTGGAGGAGAACGCGCATAACAAGAGGCTAGCGGATCATGTTCTCCTCATCTACGAGGGTCGCAAATGGACATTCAAGGAAACATACGACCTTGCGCTCAAGTATGGAACGTGGTTGAAAACAACCCATGGAGTTCGGCCAAAGGAAATTGTGGCAATGGACTATATGAACTCCCCAAAAATGATCTTCGTCCTGTTTGGCATCTGGAGCTTGGGTGCTACTCCAGCTCTCATCAATTACAACCTTACAAGCAAGCCGCTGGTTCACTGTGTGAAGGCTGCCACTGCGCGCATCATCCTCGTCGACGATGAGATACAGAACCACTTTACTCAAGAGGTTCTGGACGAACTCCAATCGCCCGATTTTTTCGGAGCAGGCAAAGGTGGCAGTACCGTTACTATCCACGATTCTGCTCTGGAGGACAAAGTCGCCCAAATTACAAACCCAGTCAGGCAACCAGATAGTGATCGATCCGGAGTCGGAATCAAGACCGGTAACAGGATGGCAAGCTTGATATTCACAAGTGGAACGACCGGTCTGCCAAAGCCAGCTATTGGTAAGTGGACAGCCTTTTCTCAGATGCTTTCTAACACTTACCTAGTAAGCTGGTCGAAGCTATATAGCAGTGTAATGATCATGACAGACCATGTCGGTCTGAGCAAAAATGACATATATTATACTGTAGGTAGTCATCATCCTGAAGAAGTATCATTGCATCAATGAACTAATTATGACAGTGCATGCCGCTTTATCATACTACTGCTACCGCTCTCGCTCTCATTCCTTGTGTCGTGAAAGGCATCACAGTTGCCATCGGTCATCGTTTTTCTAACCAGACTTTTTGGAGAGACGTGCGTGAGTCAAAAGCCACAATGATCCAGTACGTGGGTGAGACTTGTCGCTACCTTATTGCTGCTCCCCCACAGATAGATCCAAAGACCGGTGAAAACCTAGACAAAAAGCACAATGTCCGCCTAGCTTTTGGGAACGGTATGAGACCGGATGTATGGCAAAGATTTAAGGACAGGTTCGGCATTCAAACCATTGCCGAATTTTACGGCGCTACAGAATCCCCCGGTGCTTCCTTCAACGTCTCCTCCAACGATTACAGCCGTGGGGCAATTGGAAGAGCCGGCTCACTCCTTAAGCTTTTCGCTGGCACAAACATGGCAATAGTTCAAATAGACTGGGAAGCCGAGGTTCCAAAGCGGGATCCCAACAATAGCAACTATTGTATTCGTGTCGAACAAGGCGACACCGGCGAGTGGATTTTTGCTATCGACCCGGCCGATATAGAGACCAAATACCAGGGTTACTTTGGAAACAAGAAGGCTAGTAGCTCAAAGCTATTAAGAGATGTTTTTGCACCAGGGGATGCGTGGTTCCGAAGCGGCGATGCCGTAAGGCAGGACCTGGAGGGCATGGTGTGGTTCCAAGACCGGATAGGCGACACGTTCCGGTGGCGATCCGAGAACGTCTCTACCAGCGAGGTATCTGAAGTGCTTGGACGCCACCCCAATGTTGTCGAGGCCAACGTATACGGTGTTGAAGTTCCAAAACACGACGGTCGTTGCGGCTGCGCGGCTATCTCTTTTAACAAGGAGATCGACTCGGAATTGATGCAAAGCCTTGCCAATGCAGTTACAAAATCCCTGCCGAAATACGCTGTTCCTCTATTTCTACGGGTTACGAAAGACATGCAAGCTACCGGAAACAATAAACAACAAAAGCACGGGCTACGAGTACAGGGAGTGGATCCCAAAAAGGTATCATCGAGGGATATATTATACTGGCTGAAAGACGGAACATATCAGAAATTTTACCAAAATGACTTTGAAGGCATCAGGGCAGGACAGGTAAAACTTTGAAAGAAGTAGAAGAGATAGCGATACTGAAAGACGTGCATGGTGAATGATGTATTTGGGTTATACCCCTTTTGTAGTTGATGAGAAAGGATAGAGTGACATTCAAACAAATAATATTTCCTAGAGACTGTTATGATCAACTTGAAACCAAATTTGTCCATCGGCCATCAAGTACTGTGCATGCTGTGACTTCATCAATGAGCAGACTGGACCTGAGCATTCAATGTTGTGAACAGGGCGCTGACTGTGTAAAGCTCGGCGTCCAGGTGCGGTCCAGAACGCACGGACCACCTATCGTTTACCCCTGCGTGGCTTCAGTGATACTTTTCGCGGGAGATGACGGACGCGCCTAAGCCCTGGGTGGCTGTAAGGCGATGGCCTCACCAAATTGTTTTTGTGACAAATTTCTTGTTGTTCACAGCTGCAAACTTCCTTCCACCTTCACGACAGTGGAATTTGATCTTGACAAACTGTTCTACTCCACTTTTCGAGATCCTCAACAACCCACTGCTCTCGATAACTCGAAGCAGAGCAGGTTGAACTATTTCTGTAATAGAGTCGATACGCCGCACCCTCCATGAGCTCATCTGCTCACACCGCTACCGCTAGACACTGAGAGAAGCGCAATTCCAGAATGGAGGTTGAGGAAGCGAAGCTCGCTCCAGCCATCGGTTCTATCGACAAGGAATTAAAATCTCGCAACAACCTTGATAAAGCCTCGTCGGCTTCAGAAGCGAACAACGGTTCTCAGGAAACTAGAAGGGAGGGTAGGTCTTCAAATGGCAACTCGAAGCCTACGATCTTCATACAGGAACCTGGGAAGGAGAATGGGGAGGAGGAGAGAAGTGTACAAAGTGATTCCTACTCTCGAGCTGCAGAAGTCAACCCTTCTTATTCGATGACAGTCGTAACTAGCCGCCGGAATGCCAATGGAACAATAGGTTCTGTATACTCAGGCAACAAGATTCGACATTTGAAAAAGGAGGATGGAGTGCCCCTATGGCGCAAGGATATCCAATACTCGTTTCTACGGGCCGTGTTTGAAAACACGGATCCGGTCTTTACCATGGATGACGGAAGCAAAGGTCACAATTTTGCAGACATATACATCAGCGCTATGGCTAAAAGCACGAAAACAAGCAAAGTTCTTCGAGAGAAGCTTCTTAGCGACCGTGACTCGGCGCTGAACATGGCTATGATCTGTCTTCTGGTGAACGTCGGCAGAATGAATACGACATTGAACTGTAAGTATCGTGTTTCTTGCACATTGTATCATGCTAATTTGAGTAGTCTTTCCGGAAATGCGAGCACAGCTACGGACGTATCACTCGATCCCGTGCTTGCAAGTACATCAGGAGCCCAACTCTCAATACAAGGGCTTACAAGATGCACCGAGACTCAAGTCTATTCTCAAAGGCTCATGTGAGGATCCCTCACAACCTACGACTATTGAGGGGATTCGAGCTGCTCCAATTCCCCGAACCAATCCTGTTAACCTTATCTTTGTTATGTCGCAATATGCTCCGAAGGTCTCCGAAACCCACTTCTTTCAACCTCGAGATTTCTTCGACCTTGTCATCCGCTCGACTTGGAGCAGCACAAGTAGAGCAACTGCCTTTCTTTGGCTGATGTGGTGGTATCTTGAGAGCGATTTCACCGAGTCGAGTGCCTTGAACAATCCTTTTGGCAAAGGACTTAAGAATCCCGATGAGCCAAACAGCCTACCACTTAAAGTACCTGAATTCAAGACTTTGACAGAAGAACAAGCGAATCAGGAAAATGTTGACACGGAAGAGGAAATCGCTTACGGCGACAAGATGGCTATAGTAAGACGACAGATCTTAGAGGAAGACGAGACGGTTGGGCCTCCTATCAAGAAAACTGCTGGACGTGAGTAACCATTCCTCTTCTCCCTCCCCTACAACTTTATATATAATTTGCATGGTATATACTCATATCTTTTATAGGTCTTGGAGACATTCTCGAAGATAGAGTCGGCGCGTCTCCTGCTCGATCAGACATCGACCGCACACGGTCTCCTTCTCCCACTACCCTACCACCTCTCAAAATGCCCAAGCCCAAGAGGCTTAGCAGTGCCCGCGATCTCGAGGGCATGGACCGCTCAGATGTCGAAGGCCGCAGCAGACCTTCGAGAATCAATCGCCACAAGGTAAAAGCTGACCGCGCGGCAGGTTCGTCCTCACCAGCTCCAGGCCTCATATCATCTCTCAACGCACCCCAACTCCGTCGTGCACGACCCGAAACATCGCACCAACGAGCCGTCAATCTCAACCGCAAAATGCGCATCGAGAATATTCTCTACAAAAAGCTTGTCAAAGCCCAACGCAGCATCCGCAAGCAGAAACGCAGCTCGGACTTCAATCGCTCCTTCGTTGCCATGAAGCGTGTGAGTCAGCTCCCTGTGGGCTACGACTCAGACGACGACACGACATCGTGGGGCGTGGGCGGATTGGTGCCGAACCTAAGCGTCAACCTGGTGCACGAATCCCCGGACTCAGAGATCCAGGACTTCGGCGGCGAAGCACTGACCAACAAGAAGGTTTTCGATCGTTCGTGGCGCCGCCTTGGTCGCATTGAGGCCCAGGCGAACCCCGGCAGCACGGCAGCCCGCGAGTACCGTGCCCTGCTAAAGCGTCGCAAAGAACAGAGAGAAGAGCTGCCTCTGCCGGACGATCGCTATAAGAGGCCGCTTGGGACCGGCAGGAGGGGTGGACGGGGCGGCCGCAGGTCTCAGCTGCACCGTGGTGCGGTGGAGAGCCAGGCCGGGAACGAGAATGAGAACGAAATCGAGAATGAAAATGAGAACGAGAACGACAACGACAACGAGAATGAGAACGAGAACGAGAACGAGCCGCAGGAGGATCAGATGATGGATGTAGAAATGGATGCCGCCCCTGAGCCGGCGGGTGCAGACGATGGCGAGTCCGGAGACGACACCGAGGCGGTGGAGAGTGAGGCCGGAGACGATGCAACCGAGGATGGTATGGTTGAGTAAATACCATTCCCCATAGAGGGAACCCGGTATACAAAACATTTACCTCAGGGCTTTCGACGGTCTAGTATGAGTGGGCGTTTTTGTTTGCACCATTGTAGGACTATGTGGCCGATGACGAGGCTTCTGGCGGCCTTGTTTAACCAGGAATTTTTCGCATACACAGATTAGGGGCTTGCTCGGTTTGTTTATTTGGTGCTTGCTTGCTTTCTCAAGGGCGGTTCGGTGAATTTGGGAAAGGCGTATTCTTACTACAGGGGAACGGAAATATCGCAACTGGCATAAGATTCAGTTGCTTTTGGGGCAGGGATGTACTCGGTTTATGGGATTCTAAACAAGGTCAACTGGGGGGGACATTTAAAGGTCTTTCCCTTCTTTTTGCTTTTACGTATGTGATCAAATGTTTACCGGCACGGAGGCTATGCGGTTTTCCCGGAGACAGGTATTACCGACATTGATAACTGCTACAAGTTGAAAATTTCAAACAAGGAGATAGTGGGACTCGTTCCATCGGTGGTCCTCGCCGGTGATTTTTGTCTATTCAAAATTTGAAATCTAAATGATGACTTACTTCTCCCATGAAAATTGCCTAGTAGTGTCGTTTGAACTCCATGGGTAGGGCCAAGGGATACCTTTCTATTCAAAACTTCAAGCCAGGCAGGATACACGAGCTGCTGATTTCCAATACGTTCCTTCGTATCCTCATACACGTTGCGTCACTGTTTGCCAGTCCCCGTACTCACCAAAATCCTGTACGCATAAACCCATACCAATCCGTCCCCAACCCAAAAGTAAACATGTATCAAGCAATGTCCCAGTACCAACTTGAATAAAGCATGAAGACCGACGAGACATCTGAAAAAACGGTCCAGCTCTTGTGTGGCCGAATTTAATCAACGTCGCTTTCCCCCACGCCAAAGGGAGCAGTCGACATCTGATCCATTATGCGCGTAAACCTTCTGCAGTTTTGACTTTGGCACATATAGGGAAAAGCAAAATGATTGGAAGAGAAACCACCAGAAACAAAAGGGAGTCAACGGTAAGTGGCGCAGACATGTTACAGACGGAGACGACGGAAACAAAGAAAGGATACTATGTACGTGCAGTAGTGGAAGTCCAGGAGCTAAGATACTCGGTATACCGTATACGAAGAGATCCGCGTAAAGTCGTACCAGGGGGCGTAAGTTTTACTAAAAAGCGAAATAAATGGATTCGGAAAGGGTCGGTTGTAATCGGGGCTCCGGGGTGGAGAGAGGGCTCAGAGAGGGGGGGGAGAGAAGAGTGTGGGAGTACAAGTACAAGCAAGTTCTAGCGGTTTCGCTTGAAACGACTGTAAAAAAGGATTCGCCTGTCTCGTTTCCGTCGGGCCGCGTCTGATATAATTAGATGAGTATATGGATTTTAATGAGGAGTATAACACTGTTCGATTGCCCGGCTGAGTAGTACTGTCGACTTCATTATAATTATAATTATTATTATCATGATCATCCTGGATGTCTTTACGATCCGTAGATAGCTTTCGTTTCTAGCTTCCCCTCACTTGATCCAGCTTGAGGGCATGCAGCACCAAGCCCCAGCTGCCAGTCACCCAGTCTGCCAGTCAGTGCCAGATGTCCACTGATCTGCAGAGGAGGGGATGGATCATGGATCGCACTGGTGGGCCAGAGGGCCAGGTGGCCAGTTACAGCAATAGGCAACTCTCGGCGCAGATGTCCGGGACCCCGGGCGGCGGGCGCCCGTGTCTTTTGCAATTTCTTAAAGACTTAGGACTACTATGAAGACTAGCAAGCGGCCGCTAAGCCAGCTAGCTAGAGAGAATATTGCATGCAGCACGAGCAGTCGATCATTTGGCGGTCTAGTCGGTGGCTTACATTTGTGGTTTTTTTTCTTTTTACTTGGGATCATACAATAAGGAAGCACGGCAGTCCGGTAATCCGTCACACGAATATGGTCTGAGTGAATAACAGGAGTGGGAGGGGTCGTTTTTTTGCAAAATTTTCATTCATATCTTCTAGCTTCTTAACTCTTTAGCTGCTGAGCAGGTAGCAAGTACGAGAGTACGAGAACCAGGTAGTAGCTCCTGGTGCAGAGCAGAAGCACCCGCGCCGGGACCACGGCCATAACCCATAACCACGCCAGAACGCGTGCCTACACCTGACACCCTTCCGCAAGCTAAACTACATCTCACGCCGCACCACTGCATCTCCGCTTTTTGAATCTTTGCTGCGTCTATCTGGATTCTAATCACCAGCTTAGCTCATGAGGAGACAGGGTAATTTATTTTCTAGAAACGCACAACGTCTCTATATCTCTTGTATCCAGCTTTTCTTCGTTGTTGTCTAGGTACCTAGGCAGCTTTTGAGAGTCTACCACAACAATAACCCAATTCTCCAGCGAAATTCAGCCGCCGGACCCGCAACAGAATAGCAACAACCTGACGTGGGAGAACAGCACTCGCTCTCTCTCTCTGTGTCTCTCTTTCTGTGTAGGTACGTACATTGTATCATGTGCCTCCTGTCCGACCCCTCATCTTCATTCCTATGGTTGCCTCTTCTGTCCTGCCCGTCTCCTCGCTTCTCTCTTTCTCTCTCTTCCTGCCTTTCTGCATTTTGCTCTTAGCTCTGTCGTACTCATGCGGTACGACGGACGCGGAGCTGGCAGAAGTAAGCACTTTACATCACTTTCTGTGGAGCTTGTCTCGATCAGGTTTCTGCTGACACATGCATACACATGACAAACACAAGTACTTCTGCACATTCTCCTGCTCTTTCCCCCTCTCACTTACACCATCCACTCTCTACATCCTCCCTCCTCCGAAGTCATCGCTTACGGGTGGAACTCTGCAGCTCTCAGCATCTATCAGACTGGATCAGTACAACTCCTTGTCGGCTCTCTGACTAGGCATCTAGCATATAGACCGGTTATCTCGACTTCGGTCCTTTGCCTCCCGCATTGCCTTCACTCAGTCCTTTGAACAATATCACAGAAAAAACGGATCCAGCTGTTCACTAGCCAGCAGCTTCAACAACTTCCCTCGCGCTCTACAGAGCTGCTCCCTCACCCTCCACACCGCCAAAATGCCCCAAACTCAATCACAACCACAGGACCTCCCCATCCTCAAACCACTCCCGCGACGCATCTCTCCCCGACTCTCCACCGGCTCCGCTGCTGAGCCCGCCACTCCCCCAGGTGACAGCGATGCCTCTCCCATCGACGACAAATCCCAGCCGCCCAGCCGCTCGCGCTCGATCCTCAACCTCACATCGTCGACCCTGTTCGGCATCTATGCCGGGCCGTCGGGAGAAGATATCAGCGCCGTGAGCACACCGGGAATGATGACGCCCAGCGTGCCGGGCACGCCGGCGCTAGGAATGGACAGATGGGACCGAGAGCGGTGGGAGCGTGCGGAACGGGAAAAACTCGGGGTATGGGCGGCAGATATTGGCCGGCGAGGGTCGGGTAACGAGCTGCAGCGGCGGATGGAGAAAGAGCAGCGCGAGAGGTATGCGCAAGGAACGGCATCATACGGGCACAGACGGCGCGGTGCGGGCGCGAGCCTCAGCCACATACTTCTGAGGAGTGCGGCCTTGTTCATGCTGGGGTTCGTGTATGGCGATCTGGTTACGCGGCTGCACGAGGACACGAGCATCGTGCCCTTCAAGATCGATAATATCGATCGACATACTTGGCGCTACCTGCTCAGATGGGGTGGTGTCGGCGTCGTGCTGGGAAACCTGCTGCCTTGGATCGACAGGCTCTGGGGCTCGACAGCAAGCGGCGAGGCGGCTAGCGGCGGGAAAGATGGGGCGGACAAGGAGCCGGTAGTGGACTGGAGTTCGGTGGTTAGGGGGGCAGGAGCATTTATCGGAATGGCGTTTGCAATTGTAAGTTTTTTTTCCCCTGGATCATCACTCTCCTTTAGATACTGAGCTTGAGCCTCTTTTGTCATCTGAGGCATACTTCGCATCGGAACTAACGTTGCACCTCCCAACAGAGACATGTCCCTTGGGAATCTACGCTCCAAGCCTCCCTCACCCTCGCCCTATCTAATCCGGCGCTATGGTATCTCGTCGATCGCACAATCACGGGTTTCGCGCTGTCCTCAATTGCTGGCATCGGCGGCGCTGCGTTACTGCTCAGCATGAACCCTGAATGGATGCCGTCTCAACCATTGGCCGCCAACGCAACTACTACGGACAACATGGCGGCTGGCGGCAGCAGCCAAGCGGGGAACTTGGCGGGACTGGTGAGCTACGAGAGCCTGGCGGTATCTACCTGGGTGGCCAGCGTGCTGTTTTGCGGGAGCGTTTGCTTCGGGAATATAGGACGGTTGTTTAGGGCTAGGTCATGAGGTATTCGAGCGAGCCTGTGAAAGGGGATAGGGGGGTTTATGTCTGTTTATAGATTGAGATTTCGAGACGAGAGTGTGTGTGAGAGAGAGGAGATTTTTGAGCAAAGAGCCGCGATGACATGTCTACAATGTGCTATAGAGTGAGGGAATCTGGCGTTCCTTAGGTCTTCTATCGGGAGGGGGTTTTTGGTTGCATCCGTTTCCGAGTTGAGCGTGGATGAAAGCAGGACCAGCTCGCTATCTCTCATAGGGAGCATGTGGATAATCTCCGCTCCCTACTATTCCCTTGACTTGCCAGAGGAAGTGCTCTCCAACATCGAGCCACGGAAGTAAGTAGCAAAACAAAAAACTGTGAATCTATTCATTTATTATGACTAGCATTGGGGCCAAGTGATTTATTATTGTTCACGGATGAAATCAGAGTAGCAAGACAAGCTCGAGGTGACGAATTGATGAAGGAATATGGAGCTTTGTCTTCTAAACAACGATATACCTAGACATTCAAACAGCCGAAGCCATCGTGGCTAACAAATGCACTTGCTAATCAAGCTTACGCCTACCTGCCTACAAACATCACACACATATGTCCACCTAGGCACGCACGCAGGTAGGCTGTACACGTTTCGAGTGGGCACCAGGACGAGCCAGTTTGTACAGCCAGGGTACCTACCGCCGGTAAGAATCAAAAGAGGCGGCGATAGTGTGAATGTAGACCCAGTCATTGCGCTCCCTGCCACAGAAGGCATAAGGCAGGAACCGCACCCAAGACCAGCTCCGGCGGGAAACAACACCCGACTAATCCCTCTGCGTTCTCCAAGACGATTTCCGTGAGTCATGGGTTCAAAGCGCAAAAACGAGGCCGACCTCGCAGGAAACGCTTTTTATGAGAACGGTTGTTTTGTTGTTTTGCGTTGTTCATGGAGAAGAAAAGAAAAGAAAAGAAAAAGAAGATCCGGAAGCTCTAGTAGGGGCGGAAAAAAAAAATATTGGTAGCGGTAGGGCTGAGGGGATGGGATGAGGCTGGTGGGCCGTGGGACCCCCGGACCGGCGTGGGTGAGAGGCTGAGAGCCAAGTACGAGTACAACAGGTGAACAGCCACAGCCACAGGCCGGAGGTTTAGCTTTAGCGGGGGCCGATCCGCGGTGTCTCCTCTGTTCTGCTGCCCCTCTACCCTCTCTGTCTCCCCCCCCACCCCAACCGCACATGCAAAACAGCAAATAATTAATGGTGACGGCAGTTGGGCGGGAAGGGAATCAAATTCGATGGTTCATACGTTACTGACACCTATCCCACCTATCCCACCTATCCCACCTGTTCCTGGATTGTCACTTTTTTGTTGCTGTTACGAATAACTTCAGTTGTTCATACATACCACTCCCGGAGTCGCCATTTCATATCCCCTCACTGAGACACTACAAAGTGAATCTCTCCATCTCAACTATACTCTGTCTGCACTACTACTCATCTCTCGAGTCGAGCCCCCCAGTTTTCCAACATGGCTTCCGGCCAATCCACCTCTACTCCGAAAATCGGTGAGTTCTCCTGTCTTTTTTTTAAACCCCTCAACCAGCGTTCACTTTGGAGATATGGACTACGAACTCCCATTGCTGACAATTCCTTCTTCTACCGCTAGCCATCCTCTCCGTCTACGACAAGACCGGTCTCCTCGACCTGGCTAAGGGCCTGATCAAGAACAATGTCCGTTTGTTAGCGTCTGGCGGCACTGCACGGCTCATCCGTGAGGGTGGCTTTGAGGTTGAGTAAGTCTGCTGCTTCAAAGTTATACATCGTACTCTGCTGAGCCTGCTTTCACTACAGCGATGTCTCCGCCATTACCCATGCTCCTGAGATGCTCTCGGGCAGAGTAAAGACCCTGCACCCGGCTGTCCATGCGGGAATCCTAGCACGAGACCTAGCCTCGGACGAGAAGGACCTCGCGGACCAAAAGATTAACAAGGTGGACTACGTCGTCTGCAACCTGTACCCCTTCAAGGACACCGTCGCCAAGATCAACGTCACCATCCCCGAGGCGGTTGAGGAAATCGACATTGGCGGCGTCACGCTGATCCGGGCGGCAGCGAAGAACCACTCTCGCGTCACAATCCTCAGCGACCCCAACGACTACGCTGGCTTTCTGGCGGAGCTCGACAAGGGGGAAATCCCCGAGGCGAGCCGCAACACGTACGCACTCAAGGCTTTCGAGCACACGGCCGACTACGACAACGCCATCTCGGACTTCTTCCGCAAGCGTTACGCGGGCGAAGGCAACCAGCAGCTGATGCTCCGCTACGGTGCCAATCCCCACCAGAAGCCAGCCTCCGCATTTGTGCGCGACGGCAAGCTGCCATTTACCGTGCTCAATGGCTCGCCGGGCTACATCAACCTGCTCGACACCCTCAACGCCTGGCCGCTAGTCAAGGAGCTCAAGGCCGCACTGAACTACCCCGCCGCTGCCTCGTTCAAGCACGTGTCGCCCGCCGGCGCCGCCATCGGCGTGCCACTCAGCGAACAGGAGCGCAAAGTCTACATGGTCGACGACATCGACGGCCTGGCGAACTCGGGGCTCGCACAGGCCTACGCCCGCGCCCGCGGGGCGGACCGCATGTCCAGCTTCGGCGACATCATCGCCCTCAGCGACGAGGTCGACGTGCCCACGGCTAAGATCATCAGCCGAGAGGTCTCGGACGGCGTCGTCGCACCCGCCTACCAGCCCGAAGCCCTTGCCCTGCTCTCCAAAAAGAAGGGCGGCAAGTACCTCGTTCTGCAGATCGACCCGACCTACACCCCGCCCCAGCAGGAGTCGCGAACGGTCTTCGGCATCACCCTAGCCCAGGGCCGCAACGACATCGAGATCAGCCCGGCATCGACCTTCAACGGCGTCGTCACGCCCAAGGGCGGCACCCTTCCCGCCTCGGCGCTCCGGGACCTCACCGTGGCGACGGTGGCGCTCAAGTACACGCAGTCCAACAGCGTAGCGTACGCGCTCAACGGCCAGATTATCGGCCTGGGCGCGGGCCAGCAGAGCCGCATCCACTGCACCCGCCTCGCCGGCGACAAGGCCGACGGCTGGTGGATGCGCTTCCACGAGCGCACCCTGGCCCTCCGTTTCAAGCCGGGAACCAAGCGCGCCGACAAGAGCAACGCCATCGACCTGCTGTGCAGCGGGTGCGCTCCACCGCCTGAAACTCCCGCGGGTCCGGAAAGGGCGGACTTCGAGCGCGTCTTCGAGGAGGTACCCGAGCTGTTCACACCCGAGGATAGAAGGGAGTGGCTGGCCAGGCTCGGCGAGGTGGCTGTTAGCTCCGATGCGTTTTTCCCCTTTGTTGATAATGTTTATCGCGCTGCTAGGAGCGGGGCTAAGTATGTTGCTGCACCGACGGGTAGTCAGAACGATGGCCCCGTGTTCGAGGCTGCGGAGAAGCTGGGGATTACGTTCGTCGAGCAGGGGGTTAGGTTGTTCCATCATTAGAGTTTTAGAGAGAGTGGTGTGTGTGAGGGAGGATCTGAGTTGGGGTTAAGGGGCAATGAGGGGGCGAATGATGATATATACCACAGTGGTGTTTGAACAGCGATGCTGGGAAGTATGCGTGCGTGCCACATCACATACACGAGGGATGGAGCTTTTGGAGCAACAAAAAAAGGCACTCCGGGAAGGGTGATATAGATATACCGGGGAGCTTTTCATGATTTAAAGGGAACCGTTGGTGATGGTGGTGGTGGCAGTTATCGAGACTGGCGGGATGGGATATGGATTGATGGATGGATGGATGGATGGGGTCCACCGACTCATTTGCCTCAACTCATATGAGCACTTGCAAGCCAGTATGATGATACACGATGATGGGATGGGTTGCTCACGGCGTAAAAATGAACAAACAAAATTCTTTTCCGTTTTCCAGTTTTTAAAATTTTCTGCCAACCCTTTTTTATTTACGAGTTACTACGAGCCACGCCTAAAATTCCTTTCTTTACCTGTGGAGTTTTCACGACTCTCGATTATTAGAGCACGGGAGTGAGAGAAGAGAGTGTGTCAGTTCTTTTCTTTTTTTGCTTGAGGAGTTTTTCGAAACTGCAAATAGACGGGATAGTAATAAAAAAAATGTGATACGAGAATGCATATAAAATTATGAAATTATTGTCTTATCGATCAATTTCCGATATACTTGAACCAGCACACACATTTATCAGGATCTCAGCTGTATGATTAATGAGTCGGTTGAGTATATCAGATTCGCTCAAGAGACTAGCTGGCTGGTGTCAGAGCTGGAAAGACAGAACCAACGAGATTGGGCTGTGGTGGTGGCAGATCCAAGTATCTGGTTGACTTACGGGGTGTCCAACCTACTCGCCGCGTTTAGAAGGCCTGTTAAATTGCTTAAATATATTTGATTATTCAATTGATTAGGTAACCGAACATTCAACGAAGGGATGGGTGATTGAGCGGTTAGTCCGTGGACAGAGGAAGGGTGATTAGCTTTGATAGTCCTGTAGAAAGGGCCCGTTTATTCCTTTTATAGTGTTACGGCGTTGGTGAGGAGGGCCAGCGTTCAGTATATTCCCTGAGAGAACGATATTCGTTCGCTAAACATTTCTATAGCTATCTCACTATCTCACCATCTCCTTATGTGTCTTTATCTTTCTTCGTCTTTATTTCCCGTCATCTCACCATAGTCACTCGGTATATTATATCTTTGCAAAAAAAAAAAGTGCATGCATATAAAATAAAATAAAAACCTCCTTCTCTAAAAACTGAAGTTTATCCAAACGCCAAATGATGATGTTAATGACGTTGTTAATGTTGATGATGAATAGGACCAAGATGAAGGGGAGCAAAGTTAGCCTCCCAAACTCCCTTTTCTTGCACGCAAGCAAAGCATCAAAAAGGTCTAGAAAACCTCCCCCGCCGTTTCCGAATGCAGCCAACATTTGTTCTTCTCTTCTAAACACATAACGTAGGATCATGCCATATCAACGACCCCCAGACATTTGCTTTCCTTCCTGACCCTGCTCCCTCTTTCCATCCCTCTCCTAGCCACCTAACTAACTTCATATCGCCGTCCCGGGTAACCCCCGGCCCCCAGGCCCCGTGCCCGTCGACCCAGGCGTAATCTGCTCGCTACTACCCAGCCCCTGACCCGTAGTAGGCCTCATCTCGAACGACTCCAAGCCCCTATGATCCGCAGCTCTCCTCCTCCTGCCGTCCAGAGACTCCTGCTCGTCCTCCGAACTCGTCTCCTCCCAATTCTCCCTCTCGTGGGGCCCCCTTGCACCGTAGTACTCCTCGTAGTCCCGCTGGTCGATCCTAGCGCGCTCCTCGGTGGTTCGGCGGCGGATGAGCGGGGGCGCGGCCTCGCGGTCGCTGCTCGTGTGGCTGACGCTGATGTCGTTGTGGTCGTGCAGAGGCACGGTGTTCATCCTGTTGATGCTGCCACCGCCTGGTGCGATAGCAGCGCCCGTGCTCATTCCCGGCGGGGCTGCCCCCGCCCTCAGGCTCTCCATGCCGGGCCCGCCTCTTGCGATGCCTCCGCTGCGCCAGCCGCCGTCGCCTACGTACTGCGGGTCTGCGGGGCTGCCCCAGGTGCGGATCGGGTAGGCCCGGCCTTTGCGCCAGGGCTCACTGAGGGGCGGGAAGTACTGCCTGTACGAGGTCCAGGCGCAGAGGACGCCCAGGGTGGAGCCCGTGATCACGTCGAACGGGTGGTGTCGGTTGTCCTGGATGCGGGTCACTGCTATCAGGCCGGCGCCCAGGGTGGGGATGAGCACGGCAAAGGTCTTCCATACGAAGCCCCGGCTGTCGAGGACGTGGAGTTTGCCGGCTAGGTAGAGAGTCAAGTAGAAAAGGCCGGCGAAGGCGGCTGCCGATGGTGTATTAGCTAAATCAAAAGACAAGGGAGAGAGTGGGTGGGTAGATAGAGATGAGAGCTAATAGAGTTTTACGGCACTGATTTTGCGTTTCATGGCGATTTTCGTAGAGTGCAAGAAGAGAAATAACGTACAGCTGCTATGCCCGCTTGGCCAACTCCTGAACCCATCACGCAACAGGTCCCTCCTCGTGCAGATCTCATCCGTCGACAAGCCCCAGTACAGCGTGGCATTGGGATACCCATCCAGCGCATTCGTGCTACTGTCCCTACTCCCTTCCGTCGGCCTGCACCTGTCGATAAAGTCCGGCCGCGGCTTGCCGGTCGCGTTCTTGAGCGCCTGCGTGATGACGAACGCGCTACCGCTAGCCAGCAGCAGACCCAAAATGCCGCAGTTCAGCTCCCATAGCCGCTTGCGCAGCGTGTATGGCCCGCGCCGGCTTCCGCTGCCCTTGTGGTGCGAGAACAGCCCGTCGACGATCAAGGTGTAGAAGATTATGAAGCCCGCTGGCACGATGATGACGAGAACGAGAGCTAGAGGGATGGGAATGGTCTCGTGCTCAGCGTAAGGGTATTGAAGCGTATAGTTTGCCAGCGCAAACTGCTGGTGGTGTGGCTCGATGCGATCGATAATATAGAAGGCGGCAATCAGGATGCTGAGAAAGAGAATTCGAATGTCAGCTTCATGTATTCTTCCCTGCTTTTTGGTTGCTTTGACTCGTTTGAGAAGCCGTAGGAAGCAAGCGCACGGAGCGCTATGGAGTAGGTGAGTTGATTATACGTACAGGATTATCAGGTAGTCGAAGATGTAGCTGTTGGTCCGTACGTTAGCATTGACGCAGTCCTCACGTGCTCGAATACCGGAATTGGACCAGGTGCTCTGTCCTCTTCAAACTCACGTTGCAATGACTTTCTTTGGCAGAGAGGCTGTCGTGAAGGGCAGCTTGCGTGGTAACCTGGCGTAGGGATCCATGGCTAGTGGAGGTTGAGGTGGAGGCGAGATGAGGATTGAGGCAAGGACGAAGAAAGAACTTGAGGTATCAAGGTCAGGGTCATTGAACAGCAAGGACGTCCGTTTTCATTGTCCGGCTCTCCCTCTCTTTCTGACTCCTCTCTCACTGGCAATCCAACACGCTGGTCCAAGTGACGAAAGAAGATGAAGACTCCAGGAACTGAAAAAGTGAAATAAAAAAGTTAATTGGCCAGCGTATATCGTTTAGTAGTGCAGGCTCGCAAGTTCGCTGAGTACCTGGATACACAGGACATGCAGTAGTAAGAAAGCTATGGTGAAGGTTTAGAACTAGAGACAGTGGCAGCATCAGCACTCTCTGTTCTTGTCAGCTCTTGGGATTGTTGTACACCGCGTTTGCCCTGATCCGGAGCTGGTGGATTATTATTGCTTGGTTCTCTGTTCACCGAAGCGCCTCCTTCTGACACAAGTAAGCGACGTCAGCTGTTGCGCCGCGCAGGGGACCGGGGACCCTTAGAAGTTAGGGGGGCACGGGGGGGCCACTTAGGAGGTTTCGGAAAGGAGACACGGGGGCAAAGGGCCACAGGCACAGCGAGACACACGCACACGCACACACTCACACTCCGCACAACCAAACGAGGATGCCGCAAATAGAATAGCACGCCCGGCGTCTTGGCGCGCACAACCACCCAAGCACAGCGGCTGTCGAACACGAAGACTCCACACCTCCCTAAGCACAGCCACATTCTTCGCAACAAAGATGGAAAAAGAAAGGGAAAGGGAAAGGGAAAGAGAAAGGGAAAGTGGGAATAATGGACAAATCATGGGTAAGCGGCGGTACTACTGTCGACCCGAGCGAGTGAACAAGCACACAACTTGGTCTAGTTACTAACCGATGACCAGTATATGCGTTGCAAGTTAACTGGCGGAGGCCTGACCGAGTGGCGCTGACTAGGAAGCTGGACAGTCGCTGTTCGTTTCTCTTTGCCACTTTCACGCCTTTTTGTGGTTCAGACAATAGGATAGTAGGAAGTAAGTAAATGGTCCCGAGGCAGCAGTCATTTGCGGACCCCCAGCCTTTCCCACTCTACATTCCGCCGCAAAAAGGAGCATTAGCATTAGTTACTGAGTACGGCTCGTGCAATAATCTACCTCTTTTCTCTCTCGTCCTATGGCTACACTCGTACTCGTACAAATCTGCCTCGACACACCGCAGGTAAGAGTACCAAACGACGGGAGCCATTCACATTTTTAAGCGCTACGGTACAAAGTAGACACGTAACTACTAACCCCCCAGGTGCCAGGCCGGCCGAAGTAATGCATAGGAAATAGCTATCACTTGAGCTTCAAGCTTAGTTCTGTTTCATTAAAAGTTAAGATCTACGCAGTATGGTTGCAAGACATGTTTACGCCCACCTTCAAGACACCCGTGCAAAGCTTTCAATTACGATACGAGTTATAAAGAGTCCAAAGGGAGAAACTAGTACGACTAATTTCAGCAACTTTCAAGAGGGCAAGACGCTATAGTGTTGTTACCTGAAGGTGAAATCAAACCATTGTGAATAAACAGAGTCCTGAAAGCAAAATTAACTTCATTTCTTGATATCCACTTGATAACTCATACTGAAACTGGAACTCTGCATTTGGTCAAGTATGGCATTCCATTGGGTTTCTCGTTTTTATTTATAATATGAACATCTTGATATCAAACTGGGTGTCCTAGCATGCTCGTCTGCGATGCTAGTTTCACAGAAAATATTGAATACCGGTATATATGCCCTATTGGGTGTAGGGTATACCCTCTGAAAGGATATATACCGAGGAGTTTATGATTTACTTACCCAGATAATCATGCGTCTTTCAACGATGTAGGCTATATGCCACCACATTTGCATGAATGTCTAGAACTTCAAGATACAGTCTATGTTTAAACTTCAACCCCCCCTAATCCTCCATGTAGCAAAGTGTATTGTAGACGGGGTGACCAGACCTACATTGTAGGAACATCATTTTTATCTTCTGTTAGTTGGATTTCGTAGCAGAGGATGGGGAAAGGGTTTTTGAAGCTGTTCTTCCACGCCATCATTCTCAAGTCACTATATAGAAATTCAGAAATTGATCATGGAGACAAGAGACGATTGTGAAACAAACAAATTTTACTTTCTTGTGAACTCGCTAGTTACTTTAGCCTGCTGAGAAATTGCAGCACTCGCTCGTGCCCCTTCCCGTCGCGGAGAGACTTGTCGCCAAATACTATTTATTCCCATTTCTATTTTGCGCGGCCTCTTTCTCGGTCTTTCTCTGCCCGCGTCTCTAGGAAGAAACTCCTTTCTTTTCCTCTTTCAGATGATCTATGCAATCGAAGAACTTTTCCTACCAGGTTCCACTATTTTATTCTCGATGGCAGCTCATGAAAACTCGTTTCAGCTGCCCAAACCGTCGATATTTGCGTATTTCCTTTGCCTCGGGGCTGTTTTCCCGAATCGTCAGATTATAACAACAACGACTCGACGGTCGAAAAGTCCCACATGAAAACGTGCATCGATCATAAATCCTCTATAGCTGCAATTTCATAACTCGTCAAATCCGTTTCGTGAGAATGCAGAAAGCAAATGCTTTTTTTCTTAATCGCACATGCTCATCGCAGCTCGTCAATCAGAATTGGGCCGCAGATGGTAGCTCGTCCATCAATAAAACAACAAAAAATGCAAATGATGCAGAAAACATACTTCCCGCGAAAGCAGCCTGCCCTTAAATCAAGTCTATGGTGTGCATAATAATCGAAATGCCGAAATTGGGGTGGTATTTGAAGCTCCAGGCATCAGTAATCAGACAATATGGGGTATCTTCGCATCTCTATAGAGTCGGCCGTGCCCAACGTGGGGTGTAAAGAATGGTTTCAAACATGCCGAAACCAAGGCACAAGTCAACGCTATCTATGGGGAGTCGCAAATATCGTCCGTCCGTTCTGATACCTCGTGGCTGTAAAACAAGTCCGCTCGGCGGTTTCGATGCCTCGAATAGAAGTAAAAAAAAAATTGGAAAGCAAATAACATAGAGCAACGAAGTGAAAATCCGTTCATGCGTGGTATGCCGTTTCCTCGATTCCGTCGAACGGTACGGCGTAGTGTATATGGGAACCGGGCTTTAGCAGGGCGGTTTACCACCAGGATGACTGGCCACCGGAAGGATTGCCATATCCTCCACCGTAGCCACCACCACCACCACCTCCTCCTCCGCTGAAACCACCGTATCCTGCTCCACCGCCACTGCCGCCACTGCTATAAGGAGCACCGAAGCCACCATTCGGAGGGCCTCCGTAACTGCCGCCATAGCTGCCACCGCTCGCTCCACCACCTCCTCCCATCTTGCGGAAGTCGCGAGTAGCCCCAGCACCACGGCCACGACCACCTCCACGTCCTCCACGGCCACCGCCGAAACCAGATCCTTCTCGAGCAATGTTCTCGAGGAATGCAGGGACGTCTTGATGAGCTTCTTTCAATAATTCAAGGAGGTCACGAACGACACCGCGATTTCCACGATTGAAGAAGGCAGTCGAGAGACCAGTGTTGCCGGCACGACCGGTACGACCGATACGATGAACATAGTCGTCGATATCTGTGGGCAGGTCATAGTTGACGACATGGGTAACATTTGGGATATCGAGACCACGAGCAGCAACAGCAGTGGCTACCAAAATGGGGCATCGATTGCTTCGGAACATCTCCAGAGCACGCTCACGCTCCCTCTGGGTGCGGTCACCATGAATAGAAGTAGCGGGGAAGTTCTGGTTAATGAGGAAATCGGAAAGTGAATCAGCCATCCGCTTCGTTTCCACAAAAATAAGAGTCAGACCACCCCCGTGGGTGTGAAGAATATCTAAGAGGACTGAACGCTTGTCCTGGTCCTCTACGTACTCCACTTTCTGAGTGATGTTCTCGGAGGTGGATCCAACACGACCCACGGAAAGGAAGATATAGTCCTTTAGGAAGTCCCTAGCAAGCATCTGTATGTCACGAGGGAAGGTGGCCGAAAACATAAGCGTTTGACGGCCTTGAACAGGAGGCATATCCTCTTGCTCCACAATACGACGTATTTGCGGCTCAAATCCCATGTCAAGCATGCGGTCAGCTTCATCAAGGACAAGGTACTTAATGTTGGCCAAGGAAATGCGACCACGCTCAATCAAATCAACGAGACGACCAGGTGTGGCAACGAGGAGGTCACAACCGCGCTCAATAGCACGAAGCTGGCTACCGATGTCAGCTCCACCGTAGACAACACATGGGCGAACCCAGGATCGATAAGCAAACTTCCGCGCCTCATCATGGATCTGAGATACAAGTTCTCGGGTTGGTGCCAAGATCAATGACGTGGGAAAGGCCTTCCGCGAGCGAAAGCCCATGTTTCCACCTGCCTGTGGTGGGCTAGCAGAAGGTCCAGTCAAAAATGCCTGAGAGAGGATGGGAAAGAGGAAACCGCCCGTTTTGCCAGAACCAGTCTGAGCACAAGCCATTAGATCACGGCCCGCCATGACAATAGGAATCGAATACTTCTGAACGGGAGTAGGAGTGGTGTAGCTTGCAAGCTTGATGTTAGACAATAGGTGATCGTCCAAGGGAGGGTTGGTAAAGGCGGTGACAGGTTCAGGAACCTCATGACCGGAGGCTTCAACGGGGATATCGTCGTAGTTGGCAAAGTTAATTCCGGTTTGCTGCTTCGATGGGTCGTTCGGAACACCAAACAATTCACGTTCTACCCGGGCGTTTGGGGGACCTGGAACATGCTTGCCATCGCGCCACTGCCCATCTCCGGATCCACGAGGAGCGGCTCCTCCTCCTCCGCCGCCGCCATAGCTTCCTCCATTAGGCCTTCCGTACGCATTGGGATCAAAGTTACCGCGACCACTTCCATATCCGTTAGCCATGGGGTAGCCACTGTCACCGTTTGCCTGGCCACCTCTTGGTGTGAAAGACTGAGCATTTGCCCAGTTACCTCCACGTCCTCCACCATAGCTGTTTCTATTGCTAAACCGCATGAGTGAACGTTCTTTTGACGGAAAGAATCTCTAGTAATACTTACGGAGGAGGAGCACCGTTTCCGGCCCAAGCGCTCGCATTCATGCCAGCGCCATTCGGCGGGCCTGAGGGAGGTGGTGGTCCTGCTGGTGCCGGTTGCTGAACTCCACGCATGTGAGGTGGAATGTAAGCGGCGCGAGAGGGATTGGGTGCGTGATGAGATTCGTTGAGAGACAGAGAGTTCATATTAAGTTGGTCCGCCATGATGTTTCCGACTGATTCTACTGCTCAAATTTGGTTTGTTAGGGGGCTATCTAGGAAACACCTGTGAGTTCACTGGAAGTCGTGGTAAAAGGAGCAGGATTAATGCTTTTGAAGGTGGGGAAATAACATACCGATTAAGTAAACACGTATGTAATCTTCCGCGTGTTTGTTTAGTAGACCGTTGCCTCTAGAAAGCCTGTAATGCCACTTGAAGAGAATGTGTGTCAAACTAGATCACGCTGCTGAGTAGAAAAGATTCTAAGGTCCCCTTCCTGCTTTGAAAAAAACAAGAAAAAGATCAAAGTAAATATACTAAAGAGCACAGTCCCCTGTACTACTGCTTTTCTGGATTTTTGGGTGCTTTTGTTTGGGGGGGTGAAGTGGGAAGAGTTGAGGAGAGTGTGAAAGGTGAGTGAAGAAAAGAGCAATGAAATTTTTCCTGACGGCTACCTAAAAAAGCCTGTGACTCCTGGGCCCTAGCCCGACAGACCGATTAGTAGTGTTAGGGCGAAAAGGTTTAGCGGCGATTGCCGCCGCAGTGCGGTGCAGTCACTGCAGTGTGGACAATAATGGGGTGGGGGACCGGGCCAGGTGAGCGAGTCGGGTGGCGGGCAGGCGGCGCTTTACTTGGCTGGGTTACGAAGTACAAGTACCTACCCTATAGCCTATAGCCTATAGGCAGTGGACACCAGACAAACCAAACCCCAAGAACTGCGCACTTGTGGAAACCGAAAAAGAAAGGTATGGAAAAAAAAAGACGAAAAAAAGGGAAAAAAAAACGGGGAAAATGAGGCAAGTCTGGCATTCTAGCTGCTTCACTACGGTCCACACATTATTCGCGAGTCGCACCTACGAACGCCCATCACTGCGAGGTTCGTTCCTGCCTGGTAGACGCGAGTTAGACTGTTATTTCGTCATAACTAGTGGTCCATCTGAGATCAACTGTTGATTCCATGAAACGTGTAGAATTTGTATATGGATCTTGCCCGTCATATTTTTATTACTGTTATTCTGAATTTCCAGCCCCTGGTCGATGCTTACTTAGTCGTTAGTACTATGTGCGACTCTAAGATGTACCCTAAAATCCTAGCCTTTGCCGCAGCAGAGTGGGGGCACCTCCAAAGCGGTGAAAAATGGCATGGTCCACAAAACGAGTCGCATTTTTATAGAGATATACTATGACAAAGATACAGATACAGAACCAGCTGTTGAACCTAGACCGGATATTTCGATACCATATGTCCAGGCGTGTTTCGTCTCCGTACATACAAAGCAATGACCCCAAAAACGACTGCTGCGAATACCAGCGGCTGTACGTAGCTCGTCCGCTCCGTGTAAATGCTCGATGACGATGTATCGATATCTGGGATAGTGACATCTAGGTTTTCGTTCGGGGAAGCAGCTTGTGCATTTCCGTATAGATCTTGGCCAAAGCATCAGCACTCATGGCTGCCAGACGCGGATGAGAGGTACGGTGCCGGGCTCTTATAGCTCCGCGTGGATACCTTCTTTCTCGTCTTCGGCCATCTCTAACTCGCCACTCTTGGCGATCTTTACCGTCAGCTTGGGCTTGTCTGATCCAGGCTGCTTCTCAAAATTCTGGATCTTGTCGACAACTTCGTCGTAGCCCTCGAGAACTTCACCGAAGACAACGTGCCTTCCATCCAACCACGAGGTGATGGCGGTGGTGATGAAGAACTGTGATACATGTCAGAATTTGAACGCTCTTGAATGCACGATGAGGTCCGATTCTTACCTGTGAGCCGTTGGTATCCTTGCCAGAGTTGGCCATGCTGAGCATGCCCTTCTTAGAATGCTTGAGCTTGAAGTTCTCATCGGCAAACTTCTGTCCGTAGATGGACTTGCCTCCGGTACCTATGATAGTTAGCATAACCTGATGAAGCCTGAAAGATAAATTACCATCTCCGTTGGTGAAATCTCCACCTTGGATCATGAAGTCTTTGATGACACGATGGAAGGTAGACCCCTCGTAGCCAAAATCCTTCTCTCCAGTTGCAAGAGCACGGAAGTTCTCAGCGGTCTTAGGAACGGTTTTTCCATAAAGACCAATCACAATTCGACCAACTGGCTCATCGCCATGTGTGATGTCGAAGTAGACCTTGTTCGTGATCTTGGGCCCACGGGCAGCCTCTGTGCCTTGAGCGAAGAAAAGGAAGGTGGCGGTCAGTAAGACCAGCACCGATATGACAACACGCTGGAGGTTGGCCATGTTGATTTCGATCATTCAATTGATGTTTTAGAAGAAGGGGGGGTTATGGCTTATAAATGGTCTTAAAAGGAGAAAACTGTCCTTTTTGGGTGGTATTGATGGAGGGAGCTTAGGTGGTAGCAAGTCCTATCAGGCGAGACTCGGCGCCCAGTGGACCCTGACTTGGTCGGCCCGTGCGCCGGAGAGTGTTCCAGCAACCGCGGAGAAAATCAAAGCTCTTCATGCTGAAATCCGTCTTGACATACAATCAGAAATAGCTTTTCAAGATGGTAGGTAACATGCATTGGGTGTTTGTATTTGCATTAACAAGTGCAGGTGTTCATTCTAGGGACGAACTTCTCCGAAAACCTTCTAATTTCGGTAAAAAGCTTCTTATTTCACGCGAGCTTGAGACGGAGCTAACCACCTCGTACAGCGAGCTCTTCAGCGATTCTATGGGATCGGACCTAATGTGGCAGCAAGAATTATGGCTAAACACCATCTTTTCCCTTTAATGAAAATCGGTGCCCTCCAGAACAAGCAAATTCTCGATCTTACTGCAGAATTGTCAGGAATGACAATAGAAAACGACCTGCGACGGAAGGTCCGAGAAAATATCACGCGATTAAGAGATATGAAAGCTTATAGAGGCTTACGCCATGCTATGGGTCTGCCTGTCAGAGGACAGAGAACGAGAACCCAGGCAAGTACACTCCTCACTTCTAGGTATTTTATATTAACTTCAACAACAGACTGCAACCGCATCCAAGCTGAACAGAATTGAAAGGAGAGGCTAAACTTCCGATATAAGCATTATTACATTTACGCGGCGTTTTTTTTGACAAAATTTATACCCGGACTCTGTATTTAATACATGTATATACTTCCGTCATGAAATCCCTTTGACAGGCAACTTCATTGCTCGGTCAAACGCAATGAACTAAACATGTAACCCTCGCTTTCCTTTCGTATCTTCATCTTTATGATGAAACGAAACAAAAACTGGCCAACTCTCGGTTACGAGACGCACGCTATTCCATAAACCTACGACCTAATGGGGTTTAAGATCAAAGACACACCCATCATGAACGACACGGGAAATCTTCTTTGACAAAATATCTATCCCATTGGCAATGTATTCGAGCCTCGATTAATTTGAACTTTTTTATCCTCTCCAGCACTTAGAATGCCTACAGTCTTATCCCAAGCAGTAGTCAGCACTTTCACCCCTTCTCCACCAACTCGCTTTTCACCAGGTTTTAGCCAGTCCCTCGATATAGTGTAGACGCTATCACCAACTGTACCCTCATTTCCACTACGAGCTGATCGAAGGTCCCATATTCGACATGTACCATCATGGCTTCCACTAAGTAACCCGTAACTATTCTCCGGGTCTTTAGAAAGCGATACTACGAAATTCGAGTGGCCTCGTAAAGTCATGGCTGACACAGTCGTTGCGCTAGCCCGGGGATCGATGAGTGTAATGTGTCTTGCTGAAGTGCCTACCGCTATTAGATTGAGATCGACCAAAGCCTCTATGGAAAAGAGCGGGTGTGAGGTTGTTCTTGTATCTACTAGAGAGGCTGTTGGGAGATCCCAAGTACGAAATGTGTGGTCCTGTGAAACCGAATATGCAACGGTATGGTCATTAGGAGCAAATATGACCTCCGATACTGACCCCGTGTGTCCTTTCATTTGATCTAATGGACCCCTTTGCGGTATTTGGCTAGAGACTTTTCGCCTCTTTGAATCCTTGCTAGATGCTTGTGGGATTAGACCTTGGGGAGCAACGGGTACTCCATCCTTGTCTATGGACCAAATTCCTACCACTTGATCTGCAGATGCCGATAGTATACGGGAGGAAGGAGTATGGATATCGATCGAGTTTACAGGCTTCTTGTGTCCATAGAGTTCCAGTTCGGGTGTGAGATCAGTAGTGGTTTCTATACTTGCTGCTTGTCCATCGTCATATTGCCATACACGAATCGACCTATCCATTCCGGCAGAAACAACTTTGTTCGCACTAAGGAATTTTGTAGCTTTAATAGGCGCGGTGTGACCACCACTGCTAGGGGAAATTGCTATAACTTGAGAAGACATGTTCCATATCCGAATTCGACCGTCATAGCTTCCCGAAAGTATTCGCTCTTCCCCGGTCATTGGAACTGCTGTTCCCGTCCATAAACCTGATCTTGAAGTACGGGAAAGAACATCCACCGAGCTTACCCACTCGTCATGCGTGAACGAGCCAACGAAAGTTGGGGGTATTATTGCTCGTACATATTCAAGAGTAAGCAGAGTTTCTGCAGAAATCCCGTTTGATGTAAGATACTCGTCGATAGAAGTTCGTAGGAATGATCCGTTTACAAGGAATTCGAATGGTATAGGCTTCTCCGTTTCCAGCAGGTGATTTATGAGAGTTGAAAGAGCATATCTACGCAGATCTTGTACTTCATTAGCTGCTTCTCTTTCTCCAAAGAAAACTCAGCAATTGCTAACATACTCGTATTGACAAGAATCGGGGGTGTATTCTCTGGGAGTGCAATGTCAGATTGCTGGGTTATGAACCTTAATTTTACCTGGCTACCAGGCGGTTCAACTTGATCTGCCATATTGAAATCTCTCTTTTTTAAAGGAAAGGTATCAAATACATCTTAGGCTCCGCCTAAAGCAACTGGTCGAGCTTAAGAACTTGAATCTCTCCATTAAAATTTTGGTCGGTGTTTCGAGATGCCGATATTCTTGGCATCGTTTTCATCCGCAGGACATGGCCATG
>JANIPN010090915.1:41852-60273 GCA_027478595.1 Erythroxylum anguifugum
TCTCCATTAAAATTTTGGTCGGTGTTTCGAGATGCCGATATTCTTGGCATCGTTTTCATCCGCAGGACATGGCCATGGTGCCATGATAACTAATGAACATGTTTCGAATCATGGTCAGACACATTTTAAAGCGTGAAGGCATTACGAAAATCGACTAACTATACTCCCAAAATCATGTTCTAATGTTTGTATTACTGCAACAATTGTACGTGAAAAGGTGAAAAGGTGCATTTGCCTATTATTTTTGACACCCCTCACCACCCTATTGCGTTCTACAAGGCTGGAAAGGAGGTTGTTGGAGTAACCAACAATGGGGGTAGAATAATGGGTGGCAATGTACAGTTAATTTAGGCAAATATGTTATCATTTGAAGGACTAAAGTTTGTTCGTTCTGTTGTAGGTCGTTTCTCACACACCCTGTTGGTGTACCTACTTCATCGCTCGGTAGATGTGGCATCGAATCTTCTGCAGGCACCTACGTAAATGCTGATCCTGCCTATAATAAGAGTCCAGCCTTTCCCTTAATCGATTGTGGGAATAGATATAAGCATTACACGCTGCATGCTGCACACACTGCGCAGACAACTTGCAAGACATATGATATGCAGGCGCTTTCCATCACAAGTGAACCTCCTTGATTAAATTCGTCTTAACCGTGCCAGCACTGACATCTGAATTTCCTTTGTAGCGGTGGAACCGATTGATTCCTCGCGGCAATGATATCAGGCCCTCGGGCAACTACTGCACCATGCACGTCAGCACCCCACCTGCAACCCCGCAAAAAGCTGTCGAAGAGAGTAGGCAGGAAAGCCCCATTGTGCATAACGTGCCGCCTGGATCGTGTAAACAGCAGCATGGAACCAACCCCGCGTGCCGAGGTGGGCTGGCTACAATAGTAGTAGTGGATGAGTGAACCTCGATGACGGGGTTGTTCGGCTCAGGAGTTTTCTATAAAGAGGCTATCCCCGATGCTGTTCGGGCTACTCTGCAGCGAGCTTCACTTTTAAAAGCTACGAAACCTGAAGGCTGTTCCAAAGATAAACCAAGTTTGCAATCACAGAAACCATGGCTTCCCCACAGGTTCCAACTCAGCACAAGGCTCTTGTCTATTCTGAGCCTGGTAAGCTTAAGCTAGATATCGAGATGGTCGATACTCCGAAGCCAGGCCCTGGGGAGGTTCTCGTCAATCTGTAAGTTTCATTGATTGTTTACAATCACCGTCCATGTTTAGCTGGCTAACGATGTTGGAGCACGCACTCTGGAGTCTGCCACTCCGACTATGCAGTCATGACAAATGCTGTAAGTTTACTGGAGGTATATGGAAAGCTCCATCTCACAGTCTTCTACGCAGTGGCCATCGCTTCCGTATCCTACCCCGCCGAAACAAGTTGGTGGCCACGAGGGTGTCGGAGTTATTGCGGCACTTGGCGAGGGTGTTTCAAGCCGGAAGATTGGTGATAGGGTAGGAATCAAATGGATCGCTAAAGCCTGTACGACTTGCGCTGCATGTTTGGACGGTCACGAGGGTGTTTGCTTTAACCAGGCAATTTCTGGCTACTACTACCCTGGGACCTACCAGCAATATGTAATCGGCCCAGCGGATTATGTTACCCCAATTCCCGATAATGTACCGAGCGAGCTTGCTGCTCCAATGCTCTGCGCTGGTATGTAACTCATCCGGTCCGGCTAGAGGAGCCGGTGAAGGCGGAAGATGACGTGTGAGAGAGCGCCCCGTAGTGTCATGAAAGGACGTCAAAGCTTTGCTTACAGGTGGCGTATAGGTGTCACAACGTATTCAGCCCTGAGACGCTCGAACACTCGTGCCGGCCAGTGGGTGGCGTAGGTACAAATTCACACGATGAAGAAATAGCCGAACTAAAGTCACAATAGGATCTCTGGTGCGGGAGGAGGCTTAGGCCACATCGCTGTTCAGCTTGCCGCACGTGGTTTTGCTCTCCGCGTTGTTGGAATCGACCTACCTAGCAAGAAGGATCTTGTTATGGAGAGTGGCGCCGAGCATTTCATCGATGCTACGTTGGAGCCAGCCAAGCAGATCGAGCAGGTAAAGGCCGTCACCGACGGTCTGGGTGTCCACGCGTCCATTATCGTGAACAGTCACCCAGCTGCTTATTCGACTGGCCTTCAGTTGCTCCGATATGCCGGGACTCTCGTCTGCGTCGGCCTTCCCGAGAACGAGCTCGAGCCTATCCCGGGTGCAGCACCCTCGACGCTCATTTTTAAATTAGCAACCATCACAACCGTGGTTGTTGGAAACCGCAGGGATGCCACTGAAGTTCTCGAGATGGCGGCTCGTGGCGTGGTGAAGACTAAAATTGAGGTTCGCAAGATGGAGGACCTGGAGCGGACTTTCAAAGAGATGGAAGAAAGAAAGCTCCTCGGTCGCGTTGTCTTGGACCTCAGCTAGAAGTCTCCAGACAACCATAACACCTACCTGAATGGAACACAGGTGGAACTAGCATTGTAGCACAGAGTAGGAGTTCTATAGAAGTCGATAGGTGTGGCGAAACTACTTCCGATGGGCCTTAGGTTACCTCGTGTGCTTCTGATAACCAAACCCAGACTTATTTCAGCCAATGCCGATAGAGTGAGTAGCTCAGCTTTCATACGCCGCAATGACCACGGGTAAAGAGAAGTGATGAACTCCAATAAAGTTTCTGGCCTGAGGTTCTGCCGTGACTGCACTTGTAAAAAACGGATCGAAACAATGAATGAAGTACTAGATATAAAACTTGACTTTCAAAAGAGCGACACAGGCGTTGGTGACAACACCGCATTAAATGAAAGGAGCTATAGACCAGACATAGTATGATAATCGTGACCAGCACGATAGACAGGTGACAAATGAGAGTCAGGTAGTAATTAAGAAAGAAAGAAAGAAGTAAACGGGGGTAGGGACTTAGCTATGCCGCAACGCGGATGTTAAATCCGTGCCTGACGGCCGCCAAGGCGCAGCAGATTCGGTCTGAATTCTGAAACCTCCACAAGTAGCCTTAGTGCCTGGAAGCAACGTGCATGCGTCCTGACACAAGGCCCAATTGTAGGCCAGAAATAAGCAGACCGAATCAGTTTGTGAGAGAATAGAAATTATTAGGAGACTCAAGGAGAGACAAAAAAAAACCCTTGAAATTCTATCGCAACTTGAAGGAGACGCCGCAATCCTTGTAGATCAGACGCCAAAGAGAAAACAACATACTTCAGACGGCCACACACTGGCATAGAAGTAAGCAAAAGACACGAGCATCCACGCGAAGATCCGCTGATGAGCGCCGCAGAACAAATCCTGAAACAGCCGCCAATCCCTGTACAACCGTTCCTACTCTTTACGTAGCCGCGAGGCAGCCTCGCCTTCTCGATCCTAATACTTGCTTTTTTTATACTGTACAGAATAATCTTAAGGGATACATGCCTAACGAAATGAGAGCTTGATTGCAATGTTAGTAGCTGTAAGCTATTCCATTCGTCGCCGTTGTGTTTCACGTTGATCATCAGGCTCGGGGCGGCGCATGAGGCTGGACGCTCTCTGAGACGAATCTGACCGCCCTTCCCTACCGAGGGTTCGAGCGGGATCCATGTGATACAACGCCTCTTGCTCGATATTCATGAGCTCTTTCAGCCTGCCAACAAAAACTTTTGGGGCACTTTTGGCTTCGAGCTGAACAAAGAGATCTTGTCTAGACTCTAAGAGTGGACCCCACTCTGTCTGTCGGAGATCACTAAGTAGGTCTAGAACGAATAGGTCAACTGAAAGTTCGCTCGGATCAACGATAGGGGATTTAATGAGGTTTGCGAAAAGGTTTCTGTTTGGCGGACCCGCCGGAGGTGTTTGATCGCCATGCCAGTTAGCTGAAATGTAAATGTCTCGGTCGCGCTCGATGACTCCATCAAGCAGTTCGAGTGCAAGTCGAGCCGCGCGTCCATCGAAGGCTGTAGTGGTGCCTCTAGATCCCGTATACTCAGAAATTGCTGAAACGATGCCTCTGAGCTCATCCCCGCACCCAGATACAAACTGCTGCTTGACGTTCCCCCCTTTCGAGGCGTAATTGTCGAAGATTCTAAAAGCCCGTTTACTGCGTAGTTCAAGCTTTTGGAGAAAATCAAAAGCGCACACATCTGGTGTGAACGCGTTCCGGAGTCGGTCCCTTAAAACACCGTCGTAGCGTGCAAGGTTGAATAAACTAGCGACGGGGTTTGCAGGTACAATGAGATTAGAGAAAGGTCGCTCGTACTTAGGAAGGTCCGCGATGAAGTCTTCGTCGAATTCGTCCGGTAGCTTCTTCTCATCGAGAACAGAGGCCATGTCCTGAAGCATCATTAAGATGTCTGGGTCCTCGCTTGTATCAGATTCTGCAGTTTCATCGCCGCGAACATTAAGCATGTCCGGCAAATGGTTGATGCCACCGCTAATCCGGGAAAACGTGGTAGAAAGTTTGTTCCCTATGGCCAAAGGTTCAATGTTTTGGATCGTGTTCCGTGATTCGTGGAAAAGTTTATCGTTCAGACTGTCATATAACCACTAAAAAAAATCAACAACATATACCTCCATATTTAAAGATTACACTTACGTATATGTGACTGCAAATTACTCGTTTCATGCGAAACTCTGTGCAAGTGCAAGTGGGGTTCGGTCTCTGCGGAGTGGGCGGAAAGTTATAGATCCTAACACTTTCCGAATTCTTGAGTTGAAATGCGTTGTAGGCGCCGTTAACGTCCTCGTGCCTCATGGCGAGCTCCACGGTAAATCTTTGGGGGTTTTCCAAAGCCCTGATGACCATTTCTCTTTCAAAAGGTGGGACAGTATTAGAGTCGTACCTGATCCCCGAAGAGCCCACAAGTGGACCGCTGGGGATCTGAGCAGCAGGTGTGATAACATTGTGGGCATGTAGAGGTACTGGAGCCGGCTGTATATGCTGGTATTGCTGATTCTGAAGAGCCTGCTCTTCTCTCTGGCGTTCCTCGTGTTCTCGACGCCGACGTTCCTGCTGGGCAATTTGTCTTCGACTAGCCATTTCCTGCTTTCTTCCCCCAAGCCTAAGTCTAGAAAGCTCGTGCGTAGGAACCGACATCTGGACGATTTATCGAAGACTGATACGTAGAGCCACCTTATTTAGAATTTAAAAGGAGGGTGGGAGGAAGCCCTACCCGAAAGACTTCGTAATTTATTTTGGCCCGGAATGCCTTGCTCTGGCGGCACATTATTAGGCTGAGGGGGTCAGGGGGCTGGTGAAAAACGAAATACTCGGTCGAACACTACCGCCAGAGACGCCCATGGGCGGCAGCGTCTATACGGCGCTTTTTTACGAAGCGGAAGCAAGCGAAAGATGGGTGGCGAGCCCGGTGGAAACCTAAGGCATATTTATGAAACAATTCAGAAGTTAATGCATTGTCAATGTCCTCGGTGAGGTAGAAACAATCAGCATCGGGCAGTGGTTTCTGCCTCGCCGTAGAAGATGGGCGACGGACGGAGATAGTATCCTGTAGCATGGCAACTGATCCAGTGACCATGTGGACTATGCGGGTGAGCTTCGGATATGGCCGCGAACAGACTTGACATTCTTACCTAGGCAGGTTACGTCGTCCCCCTCAGATTCCTCTCGGATTCCCCTCGAACGTGGGTAAAGTTGTAGTGTGGATACATAGTAGAGCGATGCTCAAACAGGTTCCCATTGAGTTTAGCGTGACGGGGCTTGGCGCGGCGCGGTGCCTTTTAAAAACAGAACCGGATATCCAACCATTTAAACGCCGCTTTACCCGTTAGGGCGTTAGCTCTCTCTACGGCTATCACGAATGTGTAGGAGAGCTGTCTGAGCTGCATTCATTCCAAACCAAAACGCATAAGGTGCACTACCGGTCAAAGCCGGGGAGCAACCCCCACCAGGGCAACACCGGTATTTGTTTGCCTCAAGGCAACTCCTAAGGCTGAATGCAAATGAGACGTCGACAGCATATCAATTATCCCCCATCCCCCATCACCCCTGTCGTCCGTGAAGCGTGGAGCCGAACTAAGGTCCCAGCACCGGTGGCGTATGGGCCAAGCTCTGAAATCGCGGGTTTCTGACGTGTCGGCACCTTATTCTTAGCTCTGTATCTGGAGAAAGTGCTACAATAGGGATGTGCTTGTGCTGTGGCAGGGGGAGAGCTGGAGCTATCAGTCTCTAGCTCAACCGGCCAGATCACAATAGTAGCAGGATTTGCCTTACCTGTATGAGCCACCTCCGTATGCATACTCGGTAAGGTTAAATCTATCTTAAGTCCGTCTACACGATGCCAAGGCCGGTTCAGGCAAAAGTTTCCGTGTTCCATTCCAGGGGCTGAGGGTTTTTTAGTTGTCTGGGGGTTGATGCATCTTCCGACGTCACTTTAGTGACACTATTCCATACGTACCGGATTAAATAGCAACCTATCATTTTTACCGGCTTGGTGATAGTTCCGTGAACTGGCCAGCTTTCCCTTGGAAAAGTGCTGGTCTAATGAGGTACTACAGGTTGATTAGGCAAATCGCCAGCCGGTAGCATTGAGGTCATTGCTGTCTGTCTGTCGGCAATATGTGTTCAGGAATGAGGCTGAGTCGTTCAAAATTGAGTATCGGCCCCCCATGACAGGTGATGTTGATTGATTAGAAAGTCTGGACCTTCAGAATGAGTCAGTGTAGTGAAGCCAACGGTCTCGGCAGGAACTCAGCTTCTCATTGCGCTATTTTGAGCATCTCCAGAAGGAATGCCGTTATATCCACAGTCTGTAGATCTAGTCTGTGGGGATTGTGTTGCATGCATTCTTGTTTGACATGGGTCATGCCCACCAGGCGTTGCTTCACACTGTGCCAGCGCTCATCCGTAATCCCCACGACTTCGTCCGTCCTGCCTCTTTCTCTTTCTTTCTTTCTTTCTTTCTTTCTTTCTTTTCTTTGTCTGTTTTATTTAACATGGTTGAGTTATCTTTGACAGAGGGGGTGCTCCATTCTCCTTGTAGTGAACATGACCTACACTTCCTTTTGAAATTCATTCTTGACGGCTACCGCCGACTATACCCGACTTCAGAATCTCCACACAAAAAGAAATAGCCGCATACATGAAATCTCATAGTAACGCTCTAGGTGAGGTGTAACCTGGGCACTTGGTTAGGGTAAGCATGTTCTCCATTGCACATTCAGCAAAGAAGTAGTAGTTTCCCTAACGTTTAGTTTGACACGGGTTAAATATACTGATATAGAGAGCAGTGAACATTCCATTTATATCATCAAACCCAACCATGTCTATATCGTACAGTTTTTAGAACCCAAAGGACTCCAAAACGCCAGCACCAGAACCGCCCCTCGTTAGGAAATTGGCACGACCGAAACCAGTCTAACGTTATGCCGGTTCAACCAGTTACTATGCCTCGAAGTTAGTATCTGGGCTTGCCCGTGGATTTTTGTTTGTACCAAGAAATGAATAGGACCGCTACCGCCCCCCAGAGCTGGCTGACGGTGATGATCCGGCTTGCGAGCCTTGCTTTGCTTGGCCAGCTTCTACGGCGTGCTTCATAGAATAGCTTCCCCATGGCAAACCGCTTGGGTTTTCATTGCTGGCCATATCCTCTGGAGTTGGGGCAGTATAAGCTGCTCCAGCTGCCTGTTGGTTGTCTTTGATACGTGCGCTTTCCTCAGCCTCGTTCTTCTTCCTAGCACCTAGAGCACATCAGCCCAGGACATGCAGGTATGGGAATTTAGTGATTACAACTTACGATATGTACGCTGAGCGATCCGGTTTTGGACCCGCCGACGCTCCTGTTGGTCTTCGATTTGTGACCAATCTTCGTTTTGCTGCTGCATCTGCTGTTGTTGCTGCGATTTTGGCTGCAGGGACGAACTAGATTGCTGTTTCTGATAGTTGGCCATGGCTATGACTACCCTATGACAGATACCCGGAACGGTATATGGAAGGAGTGATATTGAATAACAACGACGAGCATGTATTGGTAAGCGTCCTGAAGGTTGTTGTATGGCACCGTGATTGACTGCAAGTAGAAGAATAACGGCAGTAGGTCTTTATATTCCGCTGATGATGAAGCTGAAAATGTCATTCTTCACCTCGGCGAGGATAGCGAATTGATAATGTTAGTAGCTGGCCAACAGATGGCTGTCAGATTTCTAGGCGTCTAAGGCAGCTTGCCTGCTAGGTTTCTATAGTAGTAAGTTGCTCCGGGGTGTCACCGGTTGCCACTGGAGATTATGCCGATTTATGAGACTCAGATTCTTTACTCATAGCTGGAAAGAGGATTGTCGAGACCCGGGTACCCAGCTGGAAAAAATTCGCTGAGAGTTTGAAGGGGTCATATACATCATAAAAATTAGCTGAACAAGCCACACGCCTATAAGCAAAGCCTCACAACACCGCAATACATGTGCACATGAGGCGGACACCTTATGAGGGATCCACGCTAGGTTACGATAAAGCTGGATCACTATTTTTTTGTTCCAAGCGGTCACACATATTCGAAATTCACATCCAGGACCAATAGCTAAGGGAAAGAATAAACGCTAACACTTACTCGACCTTACAGATCCATCACGCCGCGCTTGCGGCTGAAGAAAATCCACCCTTGCTCACCTGGGTGGTTGCCTTGCCTGCGGCATCGTCTTTGGACATGGCATACCAATTGCAACTGAAACTGTAACATGTGTGCATTGGCAGATTAAACAAACAACTATGGGGTAGTGTTCCAGGCCAGAAGAGGCATATAACGACCGACCTAAAAAAAAAAAGAAGACAGAGAGCTCTCGGGAATGGGACAACGAAGACGACAGCAACTTGAGCTTGCTGCGTGTCTTGCCGATCAAGGGACCTATGAACAGCAGGTCCGCAAGCAGGTACAGCACACGCAGGCGCAAAAAAGAACCATAAGCAGAGCAATTCCTGGAAGACGACAACTACCTAGGTACTACTGCTACGCGTGGTGAGGCTGGAGATTCTGTGGAGCACGCGAACAGCAAGAGCCCAGCGACGCCTCGTGCTTTCCATGGCCCCGGTTAGCCTGTCCAAGCCCAAGAAACGTGGTCGGGAAGCAATCGCTGGCGCTGACCAACGTTTCATCCGCCACGCGCACAAGCACCAGCAAAGAACGTCGTGGACAAGTTCGAGAAGGTCTTGTAATTACAGGCGTTACATCATTACGATGGCATCTGGGGGAGGCCAGAGCGAAAAATGAAAATCTGGCAGAAATCAGATGTATAGACAGTAGAATTTGTGCTCGTTTCAGCTATGAAGTGAAGGTCAGCCGGTGATATATTTGACCGTCCGGCCAATCGGAGTCGGTAGCTTTGCATCTATCGACCTCAGCTCGCGGCTAGGGTGTCGACTGGGGGGCCCGCCATCGTTGCTCCCCCCCCATCATCGACCGTTGTGATCTTGGGATCCCATGATGAAGAGGCACGTCAAAGTTGTGTGCACCAGGGAGTTTCTCTGCTGTCCTCGAGCTGTTGTTGTTCCTCTGACTCCCATAAGCCCCACGCGAAACAGAGGTTTGCGCCGCATCATCTGCGTGGTCTACTAAGCTGCTAAGCTGGCGCGCTGAAAGAGCCGCGGCGCCAAGGCAGTTGTGTTTCGTCCCAGGAACATCAGCTCATGAAATCGTAACCCCCCATCCAGGCGAATAAAAGCCTCCAACCGCCTGTAGCTCCCAGCCAAGGAGGCTTTGTCGCCAAAAGTCAAGGCCTTCGCTTGCTTTGGGGGGCCCCGGAGAGCCTTGCCATGGCCCCCAAGACATGTCCAACGGCCCTGGTCTGTGCCTGGCTCCGTTGAGAAGAAGCAAAAAAGGGCAAGCATCGAAAAAAGTACCAGGTGACGCTGCCACGCCAAACGAGTCAATTTCCTCTTTCTTTTCTGTGGTTTGCGGATGGAGTTCGGTTCGGTTCGTCTGTGCCGCGCAGATGGTAGCACCCAAGAGAACAATTTGTGGCTGTACAGCTCTTAACAGCAGTTTGTAATGTGTGACTGGATCGCATCGTGGCTGAGCGAACACCTCGACATGGCATCGTTCGCATCTCTCGCATCACAAGCGAGCTTTGCCGCTCCCCCAAATTCCGAGCCTGAGACTACCAATGGACATCTGCCTCCTTTCACACGCTGATTGGCGTCCTGAGCCGCGAATAATTCTACAGAGTTACTTCGGAGCGTGCTGAGTCCAACAAACTTTAGTTGACGAATTTCGCACTGCTTCCTGGACCACAATATGAGTCCCACTTCAGCAGGCCCTCGTCACTTGTTGGCTTTCTTCACGGAGATTCTACTTCGAAAAAGTGCGCTTCATGTCCGAACAGCGTCGCAGGCGCCCCGTGCCAATACAACAAGCGATCCAGGTGTTTGTCATGTACTTCGGCTACCCAGTGTATTGATGACATAGATCGTCGCAGCCCTTGTTTTGTCGTCGAGGACAAGTTCGCCCTCTACCTGAGGCATTCATACGAAGTCACAACCTATTGATCCCAACGCCTCATCACCTCTAGCGTGTGCTCTAGAAGTCTTTAACTGGGTCGATCCGGAGGCGAAGACTTATGACATCGGCCAGACCTTACTAGTTACGGTCGACAGGCTCTCCAAAACGGTAGCAAATTGATTAATGGCTCTCGGTCCCATCCTCTAGTGAGCGGACAATTCTGCTCGGTGCCGCCCCCTCGAAGACCGTCTGTCACTAACACCGAGTCACCGACGACGTTCAGCCCACCGTACCACGGTTACATAAGCTGGATTCGACTACTTCCTAAACTAGCTGAGGCATCATAGAAGTGGTTAGAGGCACGTAGGTGGGTAGTTCCGTGTCTTCGTTGGAAGGCTGATGTTGGTGATAGGTGCCCATTGTCAAACTCTAAGAGGATGTGTGTACGAGTGCCAACTCGGCCCACGGAGGAGGAACCGCGTGTTCTCACTGCTTTAGGTTATAGGTAGGTATTCGGTATAGATCACGAGATACTATATCTTCGTACGCAATTGCACTAAGATCAGCAGTAGGGCTTACGTATGTAGAAAAAACCCTAAACTGCTTGGTATTTTTGCCACTTGCGACTCGTAGTATCGTGATGTTTCTACGGTTAGGCGTCAATTTGTGTAGATCAAATACGGCATAAAGAATCTACTATTCTCCAGTAGCTCACCATTGACGGACTTAGTCTTTGTCCTTTCAAGATCGATAATTCCCACACGCCACCCTCAGAAGGCTGAGTTACGCCGCATTAGGCAAACCTCTAGGCCTCGTATTTCAGCCTTGAAGTTTTTGTGACCGTTCTGGCTTTTGATTTGGTTGGTGCCGATCACTGGCCAATGACTGTGATTAAGTTGCATCTTAAAAGAAAAGAGCAGATATTCTCAGCTGCTTTGTCCCTACCCTCGTATTTTATCTACCAATTATCCCTCCGAGCCCTGTCGGATTACGTTCGGCCATAGCAATCTCCGCCGAGATCTCGGAGTGTGAAACTATTCTGGTTGGTTCATTATAGACATGAAACTGCGTACATAATCACAACAGCAGCTAAGATTATAGGTGCGGCGTATATTTATATAAAGCATAAAAACAGGAGTTTTATATATAACTATATAAATTTTGACCGGATATTAGTATTTTTAACTTTTCAGGCAAGAAGCACAGCTGGCTGAAGAATTTTCGAGTTTATCAGGTTCCACTTCGTACTTTCAACTAATGCCAAACTGTCTAAAAAGTCTAATGGGCTGATATCGTAGAGACTAATTCTAAACAGTCACCTATTACTTACTGGAGCGGAACTTTCCCTCCTTAACCTTCAGGTTCTGAGGACATGACATAAGGCACCAAAAAAGATCTAGATCCTGCAGCGACACGAACCACATCTAACTCTGTTTGGATTCCGTTTACGAGAAAGGGATTTTTAAGCGAATTTGTATTTTGAGTTTGTGCAATATTGCCTCGTGTACATATATGTTTCACTGAGGTGATTGTCACAAGTGACGGACTACGTTAGCCGTCAACCCAGAGTTACAACTGCGAAGGAATCTTACTCCTTACAATAAACTTTCCGAGAGATTTATACATAGAACTTATCTAGTTTCACTTGGATAAGCCTGGATATTAGAGGGCACTATTAGCAACTTAATATGAACACCCTCGGATCCGACGTGATGTTTCCAATTTATTAATAGCAGAAATATTATGAATGCCTTGGGAGTGTTAGCTGAAGATCATGGTGCATATGTATCGAAAGATATCTGAACAGTAAAGTTCTCTGCATATAGTGGTCCCGAGGACCGACCCGTCTCTAAAACGACATTGGCTGGTGAATGAATTTAGATTTGTAAAAATGGCTGATCACTGTCCTTAGGCTCTGTGTTGTGGCGATGCCAGCCCGACGTGGCGAGGTTAGAGATCATTATTGAGCTTTCGGGCAAATAACCCCCGATCTCAGCAACTCAATGGAGCGGGACCATTAAACTTGGCTTCGGCTGGGATACAAAATTCATAGTATGCCTTAAAGGAGCATTTGTCGCAGAGGCTAGCCCACAATTGACCTGCCTCTCTTGCCTTTTTCGGGTCACCGGTGATAGCTTCTGTTCAAGTGTCCTGTGATTGTCCCAGGCCGATATCCCTTTAGATCCCATAGGACGCACGGTGTTGGAACCCAAGAAGGAATATGCACATGGAGCGGAACAGTACCTATCAATGTGCATACAACAGACAGGATGGCGTATAAAGCCTCAGAGATTCACACGTCCAGCGGCCAATCACACCAGCAAACGGGATAGTTCCGTCGTATCGATCGTGGCCCAAATCACACACCACGGCATTTGTCCAAATACAGAGATGTCACGGTCAAATCAAAACCGAGGTTGATGCCTGGAAGAAACTCCAAAACGCGGGTAACGTCAACTCATGAAGAATCCTGCGATACAATTTCCTCCAAAACGTGGATGGAACCCTTGGCATGACTTTATCCAAGTCTATAGGGTAGTTGGAGAAGACGCAAGCGAGGGGCTATTACGTGTTTTCCTACATAGCCACGAAGGTTCTCAGACTCAAAAAAGTGTCACGTTCGTGATCGGTAAAAGTATACTGCCGACTTACATGTCAAATCTGCAGTGTCTTATTTCGGAGTCACGGCATCTATTACTCACTGGAATTCTAGACTTCCATGTACCGAGACCGAGATAAAGTGTCGCATGGTACTCGTACAGATGCAACCCCGCCAAGCTAGATGCCCAGGACACGAGAGAGGTTCCGCGCGGCAGCAGCAGAGGATTCTCTCGATGCCTTACCCACCGCGAATCTTGCGCCAGAACAACCTGGCGTGAAAACCACGGACCTTTGGAATGAGACGGACTCTCGGGAAGGGACAAGGAAGAGTGAAGAATGGTAAAGCTTGTGGAGCAACACGTCGCAGCAACCCCCCTCTCCAGCCTCCACTCAAGAGTGCCGTAGGTAACGTGTTGCATGAAGTCGCATAAAAAAAGGCATGACTGAACAAGCGAGCAATAATCATGATACCGGTGTTACTGCTGGAGCTGTCGGTGCCGCGGGTGATGCTGCGCGGCGACCTGCTGCAAAAAGTACGGGAGGTCACACACGAAACGAGGCGAAGACCATCACTCACAGGTCCACGGGGCAAAGTCCTAACCCACGCCTCGCTCCCGGGGGGCCCTAATCCACACATACACACACTCTCTCTTTCTCAGTGTCCCTCACTTCCAGGAACGCTCCGGCCATACTTACCCCCTTTCTCAGAGTGTTGCCCGCCGCCAGGGACAAGCCAGGTTGTATTAGCCGGAAAGGCTTCGACGCCGCTTCGTAACGGTAGACCTTGGATTGGCGGCGGTCCGCGTGCCTGGCGTGCATACATAGTACCGAAAGAAGCCAAAAAAGAACACGAATAGGGGTTAGAGGCTCTGCTCCTTTTTAACATGGATATGGTCAGATAGGATTTTGGTATCGCTTGGTAGTATGGGCGCGCGCCAGAGAGAGAGAGAGGGAGAGAGGGAAAAAAAGGGACGCACGCATGGAAGCTACTTAGTACGTGGGGAGTTGGGGACTCTTGGGTCTTGGGAGGAGTGGATGCCGGCAGTTCCTGTGGGATGGGGGTCTTGGCCAATGGCAAGCAACTCTATCACGTTTCAGGTGGTGCACGGTAGGGAAGAAGGAAGGGAAAGGGCTTCGGCGGGCGTCAAAGAACCGTTCGAAGGTTCTCACTCGCCCGTATAGGGACCAGCTGTACATAGTATGGAATGGCGTCGGATTTTCTCTTGTACATTGTACCGCAAGGAGTGCTGGTTCTGACTGGAATGTCCCGTATGCGGTTTTTACCATCTCAATCCCAAGGTACCGTGTGGAGTAACTGTGTTATGAAAGTATACATTACAACTGTTCTTTGTTTGGTGTTTGATGTTTGATGTTGATGTTGGATATCTGTCCTCCCCGCCGAATCCCCGGCAAGAATGATCTCCTTTTTCTACCTCTACCTCTACCTCTACCTCTACCTCCTTGCGCTGTTGTTGGACAGCAGCGGCTGAGGCGTCTTGCCCCCCAGCCTGTCGGGTAGAGCCCGCAGCCCCACTGCACCTTTGTCCCCTGTGCTGCTCCGCTAGAGCCTTCGTACATAGTAGTAGCAGCATAATCCGTAGTCTCTGACGTCTTAGCGCCACCAGCGGTCGTTAATGCGCATCTTCATCTCTCTCCAGCAGCTGCTCACCCAGTCTGTGCCTGCGCTTCCCCTGGCGCTGTGTCTTTGCCCCCCTCCGCCCTGGGGGGCTTGGGGCCCGGATGGCGTGCGTCATTGGTGGATTTTGGCGGATTAAGCAACGACGTTTGGCGCTTGGGCCTATTGGGCGCTGTGCATTTACGTTTGCTTTGCTTTGCTTGCTCTTGCATTTTTCCTGCACCCGCAAAAAAGCGTCGATGTTTCGTCCCTGACTCTCTGCTTCGTTCTACCCTTCGTTCCCGTTCCCCATTGCCCTCCTTTCGCTTGCTTTTCTTATCAACTGTGCAGCTGTCCCTTGCTGCTCCTTTCTCGAAAGCTTCTTTTTTCGTTTTCTTTTCTCGTTGTTATTCGATCCTTACAGCAGATCCTCTCAGGGCTTAGACAGCTTCGTCGCGACCGTTTCGAGGCGTCCGAGAGTTGAACCTCAGCCCCCGGGAGCGGCTTTGCCTCAAAAACCTCTCTACCCTTTGACCTACCTCAACACCCCGCTCCTGGTGGGCATCATCATCACTCATCATTATCGTCGTCAATTCATTTTCTACAGTTTTCAATCTGTTCGGATTTGAGTGGTTTTTGTTTCCTTCACACCTCGTGCGAGGAATGTTGAGCATGCATGCTGGACACGGTGCTCATTGACTAAGCAATTTTGAACAATAGATACACCCGCAATGGTCGTCAAAGCTGCCTCCCCAACCATCTCTGCCCGACGGCTGTCGATCCGCTCGTCGGCTTCCTCGTCGGTGTCGGATGAGGCTCACATCACACTGCTTCCCACCAAGGAAGTCTTGGAATCCGACCCGCTATCGTCGCCAAGGCTTCCGTCGCTGGTACCGAACCATGGAAAGAAACCTGTCACCTACATGAAAAGGGCGTTGACGATTTTGCCATGGATTCTTGTGCTAATTCTCCTGTTTTGGATGTCGTCGGCATGGTACTCGCGCTTCGAGTTTACGACGGATGTCAAGTACTTGCGGCCTGAGGGCGAACGCGTTGAGCTGGTTCACGAAGATACACTTCCAGAAGAGCCTATGCCGTTAATTGTGAAGGACAAAAAGGGAAATGACAGGTGGACGATATCTATTCCATCGTCTATGGAGTTTCCATTGCTGCCCACTCAGTACAGCAATATTTGCTCTCAGGTCAAAAATTTGACGGATCGGATACCCGGCCATGGCGGAGCGCATGCTGGGCATGTCGGTTATTATCGTGTTGATACGACATTCATGGACGTTGCGGAGGCAGTGGAGCTCGGTCTTCTCCCGGGTCAATCACTGTCCACCGCTTTTACGAGCTCATCGGACGATGATGATTATGATGAGGAATCGGAAGCTGATGAGAATGGTTATTGCAGAAGGAGCTTAACTTTTGCTATGGAAACCAGGGACCCTGGTTTTGGTCATACTTTGATGCTTTTGTGGATGTCGTATGGTTTAGCAAAGAAGGAAGGGCGTGCCTTTTTCATTGACGATCGACACTGGTAAGTTTCAATCGCTATTTCCAACCTTCGAGTCTGATTTTAGTAGGCCTTATGGCAAGTACACGACGTACTTCCAGCCGCCCCCGGAACAATCGTGTCTTCCCCCACGCGAGCATCACAAACTTCCATGCCCACACCAAGCGGACCACCTCATCATCTCATCGGCCACACAAGCAATTCACTTCGGCCATCAATTCACCGAGAAGTTTGAAGATCCGAAGGGCGTTGGTGTCATGCGGCAGAAGAAGATTTTTGCTATGCTGCGAGATGGGTATGAAAATCTCTTCAAGCTAGTGGATGAGGACGCTACCTACTTGGAAAAGAGAGTCGCCCATTTTGATGAAATGATTCGCGACAACAGAGGTATGGAATTTGGTATTCATGTCAGGCACGGCGACAAACACCCGTGGGAGTTCCAATATCAAAAATCGTATATTCCCCTAGACAACTATGTCGATATGGCTCGCGAACTGGTCGAGTCGGCATACAATGGTACCGACCACGAGGGCCAGATGAAGTCCAAGATGATTCTCGCTTCGGACGACCCGGATGTCTACACGGCGAACGAGATGTCACATGCCCTGAGGGCACAGGATAAGATCTTGATGGCAAGCAAGGCCCACGTCGATGCTGCCGAGGGCGGCAACAGGAAGGTCGACGACACCATCGGATGGGAGGGCGGATTCTTCAAAGATGTATTCTGGGGTCTGGGAGACACTTCACGATCCAACAGCGCTAAGGACCAGCGCAAGCGGGAGGAGCTGCTGGCGACGGAAGGACGGATTGAGCCCTCAGAGCTGGCCCTCCAGCTGCGAGGATACGTAGGCAGAGCCTACCTCTTGGATTTGGCAGTGGTAGGTCAGACAGACCGCATCGTCTGCACGGTCAGCAGCATAGGGTGCAGGCTGCTGGCAGTGATGATGGGATGGGAGCATGCCATCGAACACGAGCACTGGACCAGTATCGATGGGAGCTTTCCGTGGGTGGGAATCAGGTGGTGACTAGATGATTGGGACGAGGATCTGCGCTACGCACATGCATGGATAAATGTATTAGGGAGATGGCATTGAGATTTGGCGTCCTCAGCAAGGGTTCGGGCTCTCGGGCAAAGCATTTTCTTGGGAGTTTCTACAGCATTATTGGCACTTGAAAACACACCGAGGCCAAATATTTGGGGGTTGGGCTCTCCTGCGGGATATTCAAAGCGTGAGCGGAATATCACTTCCGAACCACCCTTTCAATATCACATAGCTAGCATTCTCTACCATTTTTTTGGGTATCCTATTTTGCCAGCCACAGCATAGCCATAGCATATCATAGCATAGCATAGCCGGCATGTAATCAGCAAATACCATCGTAGTAACGATGGCGTATTAAGACACTCCAGTCACGCGAGGGATCTTGGTTACAGTATATGGGCCAATAAGCCGAACCATGGTTCGATTACGTGACTGTCAAAACAACCTAAAAAAGTGTCCTGTCCTGCACTGAACCAATCCGACGATTTGCAAATAATGGACGCCACTCCATTCCTCCGCAAGCTTAACGGTGAGGCCTAAAAAGCTTCGTCACGATCCGGCGGCAGCGAGGGACGCAAGCTCGTCACGCAAGCGTCTTACATGCGTGATATAGGGCAATCTCTCGCGTACGAGCAACTCGTACTCAATACCTAAGTACGTATTGGGAAAGAGAGGGACAAGTTTCCCTAATTTGGCCGATCGTCTTTTCCCCCCCCTTTCCCTATGTGCTTGGTTATTTTTGTTTTTTTCTTTTGGCTTTTGATAGACGCGGGCTTCGCTTCTGTGGGCGAGTTAGCGAGCGGGCAAAAGGATACATACTTTCCTACACCGAGTACAATGGTGAGGATGGGGGGTCGCCCGCCGCCGCTATCTGCGATTCCTAGCACAGTTGATTAACACAGAGCAGGTTCCGACCATCGACGCTGCGTGCCATCTGTTTGCTCTATGCTCAGACGCACACGTATCGATAACCTCTTCGAAACGCAGATCATATGTACACAGCCACGTAGCCAAGGTACTACTTTTTGCCGTGACCGGCGACTCTTGAGCCCAAAACCCTGCTTTTTTTCAATTTTGGGACCCGAGGGAGCGGGAAAGTCTGGGTTTTCGTCGATAGCTTCAAAAGTCTTTGACTTTTTAGAGTCTAGATATACGCCTGGTGGGGGGGTTGTTGTGGCCCCCCGGTGCCCCGCTTCCTCGATTTCCGTTTCTCCC
>JANIPN010091101.1:0-14255 GCA_027478595.1 Erythroxylum anguifugum
GGCCGCGACGCGGTAGGCCCCGGGCAGGTCGAGACCCGCGGGGCCGCCGAGCGGGGCGATCTGGCGGCGCTGCGCGTGTGCGTCCAGGATCATGCGGGCGTGGGCTCGGCGATCCCCGACCGGCTGCACGCCTCCCACAACACCAGCAGGGCGACCGGGACGACGAGCCCGCGCAGGCTGGAGATCCAGCCGAGGCTGGAGACCATGACGAAGGTCGGCACGAACGTCACCGTGGTCGGCACCATCAGAGTCAGCAGCGTCATGCCCAGCACCAGCCGGCTGGCGCGCGACGGCTGGCTGGGCATCTGCATGCCATCCGAGCACGGCGGGTCGGAGCTGGGCATCCGCGAGGCGGCCGTCATGATGCAGACGCTGTCCGAGTCCGGCGGCGGGATGAGCGCCGCGTCGTCGGTGCATATGAATATTTTTGGGCTGGAGCCGGTGGTTAAGTTTGGGAGCGAGAGGCAGAAGGGGAGGTGGTTGCCGCCGCTGATTAGGGGGGAGGAGAGGGCGTGTTTTGGGGTTACGGAGCCTAATACGGGGTTGGATACGTTGAGGTTGCAGAGTTTGGCGAGGAAGGGGGAGGATGGGAGGTATTATACGTTGAGTGGGAGTAAGATCTGGACGAGTACGGCCCAGACGGCACAGAAGATCCTCATCCTCGTGCGCACGACGCCGCTTGAGGAGGTCACTAAGCCCACGAAGGGCTTATCGCTTTTCTACACGGATCTGAATCGGGAGCAGGTGCAGGTCACGGAGATCGCCAAGATGGGGCGCGCGTCGGTCGACTCCAACATCCTGTTTTTTGAAGACTGGAAGGTTCCGGCGGAGGACCTGATCGGGGAGGAGGGCGACGGGTTTAAGATGATCATGCACGGGATGAACGCGGAGCGCGTGCTCGTGGCCGCCGAGGCGCTGGGGCTGGGGTACGCGGCGCTGCGGCGGGCGGCAGTGTACGCAAAGGAGAGAGTCGTGTTTGGAAGGCCGATAGGGCAGAATCAGGCTATTCAGCACCCGCTGGCGGACTGCTGGATGAAGCTCGAGGCTGCGAGGCTTGTGGTTTATCAGGCGGCGAAGCTGTACGACGAAGGGTATGCTGCGGGGGAGTACGCGAATGCGGGTAAGTGTTTGGCTTCTGAGGCGGCGTTCGAGACTTGTGAGAGGGCGGTGCTTGTTCATGGGGGCATGGGTTATTCGAGGGAGTATCATGTCGAGAGATATTGTCGGGAGGCGATGCTGCCTCGTCTGGCGCCGGTCAGTAACGAGTTGATACGGAATTATATAGCGGAGCGAGTCCTGAGTCTCCCGAAATCATATTGAAACCTGGCGCTTGGATTGCAGACTGACAAGTGCGTACCTTCAATATACTCTGATGGTCAAGCTGAAATGTGCTTGTCTATCAAAATATAATCCCCCCAATACACTTTGATTTCCTACTGTACATTTGGTTGAAGGCCGGCTTATAAATTGCTACACATGACCTTCATCTGGTGGGAGTAGACAGACGTAGTACAACCACGCCCCCTTACACAAGACTGCAGTTACCAAACACGCTGAATTAGACCCTAGACTTTAGCTTCCATCTTCCCCTCAACTTTTGTTCCACAAAAAGTATACCTCGGGCTGTCGTTGGAGTTCACAAACAGTCACGGTATTGGTGCTCGTCCCGTACGTCACATACCCCGCCGGTTACAAACGTAGTTCGTGGAACCCAAAGCTTAAACTTCTGTAAGCTTGATATTATCTTGGGCTTCCATTTTCATTATAATCGACCTCTAAATCCTGTCACATTATCAAACAATCTTATACAATCGTAATAGTTCATCATGGCGGGTGAAGATAAAGCAGCATCCAAGCCCGACTTCAAGAAGAACCTCAAGCTCTATATCAACGGCGAATACGTAGACCCGAAGTCTCCAAACTCGTACAGCCTCAAGAACCCCAAAGATGGAACCGTGGTCGTGGAAGGCGTACCCATTGCCGGTCAAGAAGACGTAGAGTTGGCCGTGAAGGCTGCGGAAGCAGCTTTCAACGGCGAGTGGCGCACGTTCTCGGGGATGCAGCGGGCAGCCTGCTTCCACAAGCTCGCCGAGCTGCTCGAAGACGAACTGACCCCGATACTGACCCTGGATAGTTACACAGGCGGAAACCCGGTGTCGCTCATCCCGACGCGGGAAAAGAACTACATCAAGAACAATATTCTCTACTATGCCGGCTGGACCGACAAGCTTCGAGGAGACTATTTCCCAGCCGACGACGGTAATAAAGCTTCTTTCCCCCCTTCACTCTCCTTCAAGAGATAAACTGACAAATACAAAAAAAAAGGCTTCGTCAAACTCGTCACCCACGAGCCGATGGGCGTCTGCGCCGCCGTCAACCCCTTCAACGCCCCGGTCGCCACCTTCATCCTCAAAGCCGCTCCCGCCCTAGCCACAGGCAACGTCCTCATCGTCAAACCCTCCGAAAAAACCCCGCTGGGCTCCCTCGCCATCGCCCCCCTCTTCGAAAAAGCCGGCTTCCCGAAAGGCTGCATCCAAGTCCTAACGGGACCCGGCTCAGTCGGCGCCATGCTCTCGTCGCACATGCGCATCCGCAAGATCAGCTTCACGGGCAGCATCCCGACGGGCAAGAAGATCCAGGAGGCGGCCGCCCGGTCGAACCTGAAGCGCGTGACCCTGGAGCTGGGCGGCAAGAGCCCCGCCGTGGTCTTCGAGGATGCGGACCTCGACAACGCGCTTACTTGGACGGTCAATGCGATTCTCGCGCGAAGCGGGCAGGTTTGCGTCGCGGCGACTAGGGTTTATGTTCAGAAGGGTGTTGCGCAGCGGTTTGTGGAGAAGTACTGCGAGAAGATGAGGGCGGCGGTGGCGAATATTGGGGATCCTCAGGATCCCGGCGTGGCGATGGGGCCGTTGGTTGATGAGGGTCAGTTTGAGAGGGTGAAGGAGATGGTTGCGAGGGGGAAGGAGGAGGCTGAGCTGGTTGTGGGTGGCGTCCGCCACGGCGAGACCGGGTATTTTATGGAGCCGACTGTGTTTTTGAATCCTAAGAAAGACGCGGAAATCTATACCAAGGAGATATTTGGGCCGGTGTCTGTGGTAAAAACGTTTGAGACGGAAGAGGAGGTCCTACAGATGGCGAACGATACCGAGTACGGGCTTATGTCGGGCGTGTTTACCAAGGACATCACGAGAGCTCTGCGTGTGAGCTCGAGGCTCGATACCGGTGTTGTTGGTGTCAATTGTGTCAGCATCGTCTGTTGCCTGGTGTGCGGTCGCTAATAAAGCTGACATATGCAATAGATGAATGTTCAGGCTGCATTTGGCGGAAGGAAGCAGAGTGGAATTGGTCGAGAGATGGGTTCTTATGTGAGTACTAACACCGTATATTCCGGATCTTACAGTGCTGACCATGCTATCTGATCTACAGGCTTTACAGGCCTATACAGAACCTAAGACTGTAATTATTAATATGAACGCATAGCAGCATCATATATTTGGTTTCGAAGGATAGAAGGACTAAAATCGCTTTATCAGTGAAATCAACCGTGGCCTAATTTTTTTAGCTGTCTCGAAATCGACGTTTATACCACGCGCTTGAAGCTTACCGCTCCTTTAGTATTAGTGTCTTCTATTTTGTATTTTCAGAAATAACACAATTATCTCAAGTTTTGATTCCTGATATTCAAATAAGAAGGACTCTTCGCCTACGTAAACCAAGATCCTTGAGAATCCACAGGCTGCGAGCCGGAACATCGAGACTAACGGTAGATTTACTCTCCCAAAACTCTCCCTTTTGCTCGAGCAGTCGGAGATGATGAGTAATATAATCTATATTGTGATGTGTACGTCTTTCGCGAGTAAGAAGAAGCAATTCGTAGTCTTTAATTTGGCTGAAATCATCGTAAAGTGGACCTGTCACGCTGACAAGAGCGTACATTTGTACCCCTTTAACACGCAACCGGAAGTATCTTAGGTCGAGTGATTGATCACAAGGAGTCCATACATCTGGAGATAACTGTATGGTATAGCTTTCGACGCCGAGTACCACGTCCTCACTTGGGATACTCCTATCTTCGAGGGTTTGAGGGCTGTCCTTGTCTTGCACATCTTCATCCTGCAACACCAGCCGATCGTCCAAAGGGTCATCATGCAAATGCGATCTGTTCAGAGACCCAGGTTGATCATAACTCATTTCGAAGATCTTACTACCAGTACCTATGGATCCGATCCAAATGCTAAGTTTGAACGGGTGTTGTCGAGATGTCGGAAGCTGCTCCTCTGCAGGCTCCATGGGCCAAACATGTCCTCCATGACTCAGCCAACTCCAGGTAGGGAAGTCTTTCCTTGTAGAAGCTCTCGATTCTCCGTTCCACAACAATGCCCAATCCATGTCCACCGTTGGAAGAGCCCAGAAGAAACCGTTAGGATAAACTGCTCGCTGCAGCGCTTGCAGAATTCCTGAAAAAGCTGATTTCGCATCGCCTCTTTTGGATAACAGCCGTCGACTATATAAGTTGACATGCAGCGCATACAGCTGAAACGCGTTCTTCTGTAACCCTCTGTTTCCTGCTAGAGGGCTTCGCAGGACGCCGGTATTGATTTTCCCTAGATAGTTTTCTCCCTCGTAGTAATTCTCATCGCGGATGATCTGATGGGTGTGAGATCCCATTTCGTCGATAGATTCGCAGCAAGTCATAGCGTTGCACTCAAAGTAGACGTGATAGTCACTGATGTATATGCATCTCTGACTCAGAATAGCTTCCTGGTAGGTCCAGGCTCTTTGTCCCCAAGGCTGTAGCCATACCAACTGAGAAAGCGTGGGACCAAAGCTAACAAAATGGGTGTCACCAATCTTGCACTCAAGCTGGCGATAGGATGTAGCTGTTGAACCAACCCGAGATAAGCCATGGGTAGCAGAGTCTCCAGAGAACGCAATGATTGTCGCATAGGCACTTTGGTAGATGTCGCTCATTATCGCCAGTTGTTCTTCGAACCTGGCGGAATTTTCTTGTTCGACACAGACCGAATCTACCCAGAGGTAGCTTTCTCCCAGATCATTAACAAACATTATCGCGTCCTCGATGGTTTGGGAAAGAGGACCTAAAGCTGTTCCGGGGATTCCGGCTGTAGGAAAACGTTGATCCACTCCTCCCCCTACTTGATTGTTAGTCACAGCTTATCATGAAGGAGCTTTCGACTAACATGTATAGCTGAGTGCTAGATATCGTTCGGTTTCGTCCGAGTAGCTGACAAGGGAGCGTGTATTTGTGTTTATCAAGCAGATCTTCTTTAGGTTGCTGGATTCTGGCGACACACAGGTTAAAGGGTGTAGCTCCTGGCATAGTGAGATCCAACGACAGATTCTGGCCATGTCAATCCGTCTAGGATCCATCTTACAAGCATATAAACCCTTGTTATCAGCTGATTCATTTTTCACAGCGCAAATTCCGTCACCTCTGGTCGACACCATGTCTTCTATCGAAAGACCTGTTGTAGTCGGGTCGAGCCAGACCGCAATATATTGTGTGATCGACCGTTTCTCGGAGGTGTCGAGGTTCATAGAGGCCTCTAATCGATACATGCTCCAGCTTCTTACAAGTTTGACTTTCTGAATAGTAGAAGATGCATTGGGAGACATTCCAAATATGCAACGGCACAACGAACAGTCCTTCCGTATGATGCATGTGCCGACAGATCCTAGATCTTTAATTACTCGGGGATCATTCTCGAACTTCTGTAACTCCCTGTCGCCGGTGAAGGGAAGGTCCTCTTGAAGCCAACGCTCTAAGTCTAGACTCTCGCACCTCGGACATATACTTCCCAAATCACACTGCTGAGCAGACGTGAACTCTCTACGTGCCTCTGATATGAACCAGTCTAACTCATATCCAGCGTCTTCGTTCGGACATTTTGGCGGCAAGTGCCCGCTGCCCCTGCAAAGCAAGCATAACAGATCTTGAGCCGAGTCTGGGACATTGTTAGCGAGAACAGCTAAGGGATGGACCACGCACATTCGCTGAGTGTTTGTACTGCGGTCATGGCAAGCAACTACAGTTCTTTATGACAGGCGAAAGCTAGCTCAGCGGAGGTCTTCCACAAGTTTCCGGAGGGCTTAAATCTGATGTTCTTTGATTTCCTTCCAGCGACGCTGTCTCCTTCCAAACAATTAAGTTCTACCGCATTATTCCGAACTTGAACGCAAGATGTACTCAGTGCCATCTTTATATTTGGGGAGAATACGTAGCTAGCTGTGGCTTTGTCTAGCGTGTTCTGATGTAGCGTTGCAGTAGAATCCTACGGCGCTACTCCCAATGAAGCTTTTAACGCGATACTTATGCTCAATAAGGAACGTGCATGGCCACATCCCACGCAAGGCGGTGTTGAAGCGCTATAGGTCCCTTACTGTCTGCAAAATTGTTATTTTCCGTTTACGTGAATCATAATGAGAAACACATACGATCGAAGTATTGCACTGCTGGCCGTGGTCTAAGATACAGTGTGCAGATCTTGGCATTATCCAGTTCCGAGTTCTTCTATTCCATTGTGTCTCAACAAGTGGTCGATCTGTTCAGTGACTCTTGTTTGTGTTATTTGTTCTAAATCCCGGCTGCAGGGATTACTTTCCACCTAGCGTGCCACTTGCCCCGGTGCCCCGGAGCCCCGCTAGAGGTCATAGCTACGGCGGACCATAGGTCCCAAAGACATACATAGAGAAAGGCGAGAAAAAAAGCAATGAGATAGTACCAATAATTGAGCAGCGAGTGTTGTACTTTGCTATCTGCATGAGTGTACAGAATAGACGGGCGCGGTGTTACACAAATTAATTATTCGTCCCAAGGTCAGCCTGTATAAAAAATAGAAAAGTGGTTTCCACGCGCAAAACCTTATTGCATTAGACGCATGTACTCTACCTGCGACGTCTGCTAGGCCGATAGCAGGTTTCGGCGAAAACCGCACAACGGACGAGAACTAATACCAAGGCAAGTTTTAGCTTTGCGCCCCAAACCACGATGCGGTAACACTACGAGGCAGTCCATTAATAATATAAATTGGACCCGTTGTTGTTTCTACTGATCGCCGTGATCTGCACTACAGGCTACAGCTGTCAAGTGACCATGTGGCGCGGCAAACCATCCTAACTTCAAGGATCAAGCATTTCAATACCCTGACGCCAGAACGGGTCAAAGAATATGTATGTATTTAGCACCAAGGCACGTAACAACCTTGGAAATCATGAAACATCGTCGATCTACTACGCGTTCGCCACTCTGGATTCGTGGCAAAGCGAGGGCAAATTTTGCCTCGTGTGGGCGGTTCGCAGAGCCTCAATAGGTGATCGCCAGTAGAGTTCGATCGAGTAAGAGCGCGCCTGCACAAACTTCAACTTAGTTTTGAGCACCAACACACGCGCCTCTTCTCTTCAGCCGTCCTCTTCTGCACAGCTGTGGCACGCCTACAATACCCCAATGATATCAAGCAGCCCAAGATATTGGTTCGTCTCTCCATTATTAATAGCGAAGGGTCTAGAAGCGTCCTATGCTCTTGCGGCAATTTTATTCTACCGGAAAGCCCCAGCGCTCAAAGCGATATGTCCACCAAAACAATCATGGAGCCTTTGCCGGGGGCCTGAAGACTTGTTCATCAGAACGACCCTGCCTCATGTGCCGCATGCAGAAACAACTCACCGACGATTCCGCTAACAAAGTCCACTTTGAAGGGGCGAAATTGTAGAAATGCTGAATCTAATTAGGCCTCGCCATCGCACCGACTAACTCATCGACAAGCCTCATGACTCCTACGATCGTAGTAGCCAACCTCTCCCGTGCGAATGTTACACTCATTCGTGAGATTTTATATTAAATAGCACGAATGACCTCGCAAATCCATGTATCAAAATCTGAGATGACGAAACTGAGCGAGATCGGCAGAGAGTTGAGGGATGGGCGGTTGGGTCGTAAGCAAGTCTGAGGTATACCCCCCTGTTAAGGTAGTCAGACAGGCAGATCAAGTTTCTAGCAACGCCTGGGGCTCAAGATAACAGCTATATCGTCTTTTTTTCTCTTTGAACACCAGAAAAACGGCACGGAAAAGGGCACATGAGGTATCCACTCCAATGTTGCTTTTGTTGGCTGGAAGATCGCTATTTGCCTCCTCAGTCGAGCTAGTTCCTTAGAAGCGACGTGGTTGTTCTCATGAGGCGCCCTTGTCGTAGGTAACCGGGGACAAACAGGCCAGGGATATGTTTACAATGCATGAGTACTCGTGTAGTACAGGCAACACATGCTGATCGTACTGCTAGGGTCTACGGTATTCAGTCCCCGAAGTTCAAACGATAAAGCATCCGGCCATAGGACAAAAGCAGTCAAAATCTTCAGCCCATGTGGTAGATCTAACCATATTAATGCTAGTATCTGCATTTCGGGGGCTCTCCGGGAATTTTGAGTGCCGCTGCCGTCGGAAATATGGCGTATATTCGAGAACCTAAGCGTATAAAGTAGGCTAGGGAAGTGTCAACTTACGACTAACTCCTCTTGAGTGCATATAACCAACTTAATCGCCTCATCTAGGCCTCATCGCTTCATCACGAGCAACACCAGTAGGATTGACTTCCGCATGCATCAGCCAGGATGGGGAAGAATCCTCTTGACAGTCGGCCAATCGAGCATTTAAAAGGATTTTCTTGCATAATGATAATTAGCAAACCTTGTATACCGGAACAACGCCCGGTTAATATACGTAGAGGAACTATCCTCTGTTAGAGAGGCCTTTGAGATCTCTGTGTCTCTGGCGAGTTATAAAAAGGGGGTTGACTGCAAACTATCCACGCGGCAGAGACCTCGAAGAATAAGCAACAGAAAGCTGATCCAAACACTCTTCTGTTAAAATTTGCATTTGATTAAGGAAGACCTTCAAATGACCATGGATACTGATCAGAGACTCCAACTGACCAAAACATTCATTTCCGATATCTGTGTCCCAGAACCTCCGCCAAAAGGCTTCAACCCCACTATAGCAAACGAATCTGAGCTCCTCAGACATGGCTTGCCATTGCCACCCGATCAAGGATCTGATCCAGCCCGATATGCCAAATGGTTGGAATTAATGAATCAGTCCACCACTATGATCGTACCTGAATTTAAAATCTTGGACGATTGGTCTGGTACCCATGAGTTGAAAGAGCCCTCGAGCGGGTCCAGCCAGGCCAATGCACATAGCACTCGCTGGGCGGGCGCTGTCAATCCCAGGGTGGACACTGGAGATGCGTTCAACCGTGTTGAAGGATCGTGGACCGTTCCAAGAGCTTATCCACTTACAGAAGCATGGAACGCCTGCTGTTGGAATAACGGAAAATGCAAGACGGCAAATTGGGTCGGAATCGACGGCTACCATACCCAAAACAGCCATGTTCTCCAAGGTGGAACGGCCCAAAGATGTATCGTTACAGCCTCTCGTCAAACGATCCCACAGCCTACTCATGCGTGGGTTGAATGGATTCCAGCGCATCCAATCTCGTTCGACAATTTCGAGGTACGACCTGGCGACCTTATGACCTGTATCATCGAGTCCCCCGATCCTTCCTCAAACCGCAAGGACAGCAGCACGGGTAGGGTCATGCTTTTTAATCGATCGGCTTGTACCTATTCGACGGCCCACCTCACAATGCCCAAAGGCGGAAGGCGTGTGGAGGGTAAGACGGCTGAATGGATAGTCGAAATACCTTCCGCACTCGACAAGCTTTGGGGACCCGCTTACCATGGTGCAACGTTCATTTATGACTGCCTTGCAGATACGAAGAAAGGGAAGAAAAAGAATCTCAAGGATGCCATACTGGTCGATACGGTTCGGGATTGTAAGACAATTAACTATGCTGTAAAGGAGAACGATGGCATGGTAGGGGTGTTTTCCACGCCAACTTACCCGATATGGACCCAAGTAGACACTATCAGCGCGTAGATCTTCTCATTTACAAGCCCAGTCTGACTGGCGTTAACTCCTCATTCTATTATTTCACTAAGTGGTCCTATTCATGCCGTGCTTGAGAAAATATGTCGTAAAGGGAGTAATGACCTTAGAAGATGCAGCCCATATGAAAGAGGAGAGTCTATATTAAGATCGTACGCAGCTTTGGCTCGCGATCATATATTTTTCCGGGCGTGTGCGATGATACAGTCCCCTGGCGTAAAGCGAGCTAAGCGGCATCGAATATTTATCAATTAGAGGACACCTTTCCATCGAAACCGCATATACCATGAATCTGCTTCTACAATGGCTGTAGCTGTCGACAAAAAGATGAATAATGGGGATTATCGCATTTAATTATCAAATGACCAAATCAATCAATCACACATAAAATGCTGGACATTTTAACTCCTTCTTTCCACTCTCTTTCCCATACTAATACTCCTCCTCTTCCTGAACCTCACATTCGGCTAATCGTCATCCTCATTATTATCGTCGCCATTATCGTTATCATCTTCGTCGTCGCCATCGTTATTAATACCATTATTATTATCGCCATCATCATCGTCGTTATTATCGTCATAATTATTACCGTTATCGTTATTGTCGTCGTCGTTGTCGTCGTTGTCGTCGTGCCCTTCTCCGTGATTATATATTGTAAGGTAGTGATCAGAGGTTGAAATTAATTAATCCACTACAAATCCCGTATAATAAAAACAATCGTAGCGGTAATTATAAACGTAATCGTTTTATTTATTTAAATAAATATAATTAGAAAATTCTAAAACAGTTACGAATCATTGTATAGATACTCGCAATTAAATTACAATATTCTGCTAAACAGAAACCTCGAATCCCCCCACCAAAACAAAGTTGAAATTCCAATCAGTCGTTAAGCATCGTTAAAGTCAGCTAACACTGTAGCGCTTTGGCTGCTGTCAATCATTTTCTGCGCCTCTTGCCTAGCTTCTGCACCACCCTCGCGGATAGCTGTTTTAGCGCTATTATCAACAGTAAGACCATTTGCAGCAACAGCATCTTCGATTAGCCGAACATTTTCCATAGCCTTTTTTGCCCTGTCTTTCAGTCCATTGAGAACTTCCTCCTTGCGCTACATTCTCACTAGTTAGCGTGGGGGTCCTCCAGAAGCAGGATGAGCCACACTTATGGAAACGTACCTTGGAGACAAGTTCTGCAACTTTCTCCGCCGACTCATGGCTATAGTTGGCGAGTTGTTGCGATAGCTGATCCATTGGAACTTTGCTTGCAGAGCCCTTCGAAAGTTGATCGCATAGTTCAATGCCTGGTCCGATGTATGTGCGATGGACATTCGAATACATGACGGAAATATCTTCGAGGAGTGAGAAATAGGCTTTCAGCTGTAGTGTGTATGTATAAATAATTTGCTTAGTGAGATCATCTTCATTGATATACCCCTTGGCCGCTGCAGTCTTTCCAACTCTTCCCATATCTCGCGTGAACCGCTCGACTTGAGGTGTAACATAGTTGTCGATCACAGTAGTCAGCATGGTGAAAAAGTCCTCGATCCTACCGATCTGGATGACTAGGTCGACGAGAACGGTAATGCACTGATTCAACACCTTTTTAATCTCATCCTATATAAATATTAGCCTTGAAGATATGATTGCGAATGTCCAATAATAATGAGCGTACCAGCGTTTGGCCCTTATCAATAAGACTTTTTAGCCTTTTTTCGACATCTGCCATAGCTCTGGCGGTTTCTCCTTGTTTTTTGATGGCAGCGTCATAGCTATCTTGAGCTAAATCAACTGTGGCTTGAGCAAGTTGGACACCTTGCATAGCAGTACTCAGCTGCGCAGTTTCTGTGTGAAGCTTAGCATTGGAGCAAACCTGTAGAGGTACGAATCAGTAGCTTACGAGCCGAAAGATCGACTTTAGGCACGTCAATCTTCCCCATGACATTGGGGACGCCTCCAGTCTGCATTGGGGCCGACGAGGATAGTTGAAGGATGTCACTTCTAGCCTGTTTCACTGTTGTTTTCCAGCCTGATGTAGTAGCCTCAGGAACTTTCGCAGATGTCAAGTCTGTTTGCCCCTTCCGGGTGTTTGATATATCGTTGACGACCTGGAAATGGATGAGTTTCGATCAAAAATTGAAGCTCGTCATTGTGGATGAGACCTACCGTGATAAGTTTTTCAATCGTTTCCCGTAGCTGCTTGTTAGGGGATGTGCCTGTTTCATCAACGTTTTTCTTATGACCACTTAAAGTGGCGAGCAAATAAGAAATACCCGAAGGTTTCGCATTCGAATCTTTCTCTTTAGCTTCTTCGAACTTAGTCCAGTCAATCTGCCTCGTATCCCCGCCTAGAAATTCATAAAAGTTATTTACTAAGTCTCGCAGCTCACCTGCCGAAGAATATGCAGGATCATTTGCCTTTTGTGCCACAGAAATTCCTTGTTGAGTTGTTGCTGTTGCGGTTCCGGAGGATGCTGGTACTCCTGCTCCGCCAGCTAAGGCCCCAGCGGATTTAGAAGCCATCATCATAGGCAAGGCACCAGCCAAAATATGCGGCAAGGCTTGAGTCTAAAGGAAAAGTCAGCGTGAGCCTTGAATTTGATTGTAGTGAAGACAGACAAATCCAGTGACAGCCCCCATAGCGACCGTCGCCCATGGTCCAGGAACCTTATCCAAAGCGGTATCCAGACGTTTTTCTGCTTTATCGAGCCGCGTTTTCATGGTTGCTACATTTTCTTTTGCAGTAGTGACTGCAGTGTTGGCGAATTGCTTCTCGATAATTGCCATATTCTCTTCAACCTTGGTTTCCTCCCGCTCTGTGCTGTTCTGGCTTTTTTGGTGCTCGGTTGCAGCCTGCAGCTCCCCTACCATAAAACCCCAGTTTGTGAAAGCCTGACGAGTTTCAGTAGCGAGTTTAGCACAGTAGCGAGCATCAGTAGCAAAATCCGTGAGCGCATCGTTGAATTCTTCAAGTTCTTCTGGGCCTTTGGTAACGGTAGGCAGTCGTTTGAAAACAATGGGAATCTACGCATAAGTTAATTATGAGGTTATTTGAAGTATTAGAAAAGTGGCTGACGTTTTCTTCGCAAATTTTACGTGATCGAATGCCGATGGTTTCCATATTCTTTCCCGCAGTCTTGAATGCCAGCTTGCCACCATTATTGCAAACTTTGACACAGTTAGCGCTGCACTCTCACGTTTCTAATGGATTATACCATCAACTAATGTGCTTCGTAAATCTGGATTTTGGCGATTTGGAATGTACTTGAAGCCTTTCGTAGTGCCGTATGTAGGGACTGACGATTTCAGGCTAATTTGTTCGGCAGCAGGATCGGAGGCGGCAACCCAAAGGGATCCCATCAAAGATAAGGCAGTGGGAGCCGCGCTGAGCAATTCTCCCCAGTTTGTTTGAAAGAGAGTGCTAGCTTTCAAATCATTAACAAATTTGTTAGATTCTTTACCACCATATTCCTCGGCCAATGTCTGCTGTTTCAATTGGTTGAGCTGTGCGAGAGCTTGCGTCGCCATCGTGAATATTTGCCTGTTGCTTTGTCGTCTAGCTTGGTTTATTGTTCGGTATGTGCCTCAGACGAGATTTCTAAACGGAGGGAAATGCAGATAAATTTAATATTTTGGAGAATCTAGGAAACAGCCTTTATCGCCGTATCTATACTTTTTATAAATGGTAGCTATGGGTCACAGTAGCAAGTACTCATCAAGCTCAAGATTCGTACTGTGTCGTTCTTGGTATCGCACACATCGCCTACGCCAAGTTTGACACCATTTGTCCAGAGCGTCTGTTCAAGCATGCCTGATACTAATAGCGCGGCATTATAGGAATAGCCAACACGGCTCTAGACCAGGCTCACATGGTACAATCCAAAATCCTACGTGCTATCGTAGGCATCACAATCCGAAGGAATCATCATCCAGCTGGTTGATGTTCTAGGTCTCTTGTTGAGCCACAAGCCACTGAAAATCATTGCCGGCCAGACTGTAAGGAGTAGCCGACTCTCAACGCCACCGAGCTGCTTTTCAACAATCGCGAAAGCGAATCAGGAAATCCATGGCGTTACATAGCGTGCTGGATAGAATCGTGGCGCCAAGAACCGAAGCCTGGAATAAATGCATGAGGCAAGACTCTGTATGCGATCATTCGGATTCCAGTCTAGTCGCGGCATTTCTTTTTGCAAGCCGCTAAAAATTGTCCACTGCCCCTTACAGATTGAGCGGTGTGGCTTTGTTTTGCCGCAAGGTTCTCGGCTACAGCCGTTAGAACCCGCATGCGGAACTA